>CCAG010021018.1:0-28161 GCA_001077435.1 Glossina morsitans morsitans
TATAATAAACTCTAGTTCAATTACCACCATCATCATCATCATCATCATCATCTCATCATCTTAATCGATTAACTATGTAATAATGAACATGAAATGATCATGAAAACTAAAAGCGTATTGAAGGTCACACATATATTCATTCATCCATTACAAAGATTTTCATTTTTGATTGCAAGATTTTTTAATAATAAAAACGCGAATTTTTTTTATTACAATACACGGCGTGTTAGTGCAGTTATGAAAGAAAAGACCAAGTCGGAGTTTTTTTTTTTTCTTTTATTTTAATGGCATATGTTTGGCGATAAAAGCTAATGTATTGGTTTCTGAAAATTGGGTATGATTTAGAAACCGTTCCCTGTTTGTCATGTTAACTTGCAGTGGTGCTTGGCCTGAGACTTAAGAGCCGCAAGACTCAAATGTTGCTGCTTATAAATTAGTTGACAGAAATACTGACAGTATGCTCCACCTCTTCAATATCTTGTATACGATCGCATTACGCACTCGCTCATACTTATGTCGGCGGCGTAAGCATGCCCGTTAGTTAGGTCTAATCAAAAAAAAAGAAAAAAAAAAAAAAAACAAAGATCGTGAGCATTGACGTCAAGCATTGACAGTTGAAATTATCAAATTCCGCGCACGTACTGAAGGCTTTATAAGTAAATTTTCGGGTGCCAAGGATGTGGCAACAAGCAAGTTTAAAGCATCGCATTGTTTTGGCAATAGAGCCTGAAGGCATTTAAGTGCTTGTTTAAACAAGCACTCTCTTCTACTCTGTTATTATTGTCACCAATGGCGACAAAAATCGATTTTGTCGACATTTATAACGACGCAGAAGGAAGACAAATATTCATTACATACTCATCACAGAAAAGGTAGTTAGTGATAATTTATATGGACGCGTGGTTTTATAATGCTGTTGGCATTAACACGCCATTCTTATGAGTTTCTTTATCATTATTTGTAAATTACATATGGTTTCGCCGCAGACGAGGGCAACGACGAAGACGAAGACGAACACGAACGTTTATTTGGTGTTTGATATATAGTGTATTTAAGCGAAATTTTGCAATTCGATTATAAGAAATCTGAGAAATATAAGAACAAAAAAAGAAAACATAATAATAATGAGAATTTATTCTCTCTTCTCTTTTCATTTTTTTTGTTACCTTCAGCCACACCTTTTATTTGTCAATACGAACAATTCAAACATATTCACAGAACTTTGATATTTTAAGGAATTTTCAAAATTATTTGCTGCCCCACTACTCGGGCTAGCGAGAGTGCGCAAACATGTATGCACCTTGTGCCACATTTAGGCGTACGCTCCTTTCAAACTCAATGTCCAATCTATATAAATTATTATTGATGTGCTAAAAATGGTAATTATTCTTATAGGAACAATAACTTTAGCTGAGTAATGGCTTAAATTACTAAACAACAACAACAACAAAAAAAAGATTACACCTTTAAAATTAATAAGAGCAGAAAAAATAAAATCAATTTTACTTTATAGTAAAAGAGACTGTCTGTCCTCTCTAAAGTTTACCCTTCAAAGTATTCGAATGAAACTATTTAGTAATAGTGGACCTGCCCATCTCCTCTAACCATTGTCATTATATCAAGCTAATGAAAAAAATTAATAAAATTATAACCACCCCTTTCAAAACAAGAGCTTTCTGATCAATAGTAAGTAAGAGTCATGTGTGAAATTACCTAAATATATATAGAAATTGAAAAAAATCAATAGCCTATCGGATATGTTTTGATCTAAAGATTACGGCTGCTTACGAAACTGTGTTCAAAGTGTAACGAGCTTGCTTAGCACGTAAAGGCATGGTAGACGGTTGAACCTAGAGGCCTGTAACCACATCAGATAAACAGCGAAACATCTTTCAATTTCAATGGATCATGAATACATAAAACTAACTGTAAATAGATGTCAAACTAAGAACATCTTTCTCAGTGAAAAGAGCAGATAGCAAGATAGTTGACGCTTCCTAATATTAAATACACTTTGTTCGACTTGAGAAAGAGGCAGGAAGAAGGAGGCCTTTTCGCTTATTACCTTTGCGAGGCGATTCAATGCCCTAGGCATGTGAATATGAAACTGAAATTTTCCGATAAATTGCCCTAATACTAAGTTCAGAGGACCTATATATTCGAAATTGTGTTTTTCTTTTACGCTTCGAGATCTGGCGACAATAAACAGTCGTCATACCCAACATAGATCGCAAAATAAAAATATTGTTTTTGCCTACGAAAACAGGGAATTTGGTTCTAAATGAAGGCCGTTTTTCGACACAGTATTTCCTTTGTCCGAACGATGCCAAATGAAGTCTTTTTTGCATCATATCCTAACTGAGGAGGAAAAATAGACTTGTTTTGAGATCCAGGCGTAAACATTCATACGTATATCCAGGGGCGTCATGAACATCTGCCGCGAGACTGACTTGCTTTGGCAGGAAAACGTGACTCTGTATTTGCTCGGATCAGAAAAGTATGAACTTTTATTGGGTTCTAAAGTGTGGTATGTTACATGCTGTAATTCCGTTTGCATATGTTTTTACTAACGAATCACAGGTTTTTTTCTTTGAAGATTTAAATGATTTCCTTAAATATGTGTGCGTGTGTGTTTACATCAATATTAGTTTCTTTGTATTGTTCATGTGTGCGACAAGGATCGTGTCAACTTGAAAACTTGATTTGTGAGTAAGAGAATATATTTCAATTTGTGGCTTTCTTTTTGGTCAGATGGGCGGACGGACGGACAAGGTTAAATGAACTCAGAGTCTTGCCAAATTTTATGAGCTCATTCCGTTCTGAATATAAAATTCAATTGTACGAATGAAAATTACAAACTATTTCGTTAGTAGCATTTCAACGGCGCCAATGGAATTGTTGTTGTGTTTAAACCAATTTTTAATTTAAAAATAGTAAAAGGTTGCAAACACGTTCATCTGTCCTGTAGACTCCACTTTGCCATACTTCAGTTTCTATCGCAAATGAAATAACTTTCTTTTCCTTATAGATGTTAGGATGAAATCGGAACTCTGCAGTTTTGCAGGCGCCTTACTATTGTATTTTGTATTAAACAAAAGTTTTTTTTAATGTCAACGTTCTTATAATGGCAGTTTTATTGATGGATTGTTTAACTTTTCATTTTACTGCACAGAAAATGTATGACCCCTCGCCAATCCTCCAATCCAAGTTATAAACAAATGAATTCTTCAAAAGCACGGACAATAATTAACACCATTTATATGCAACATATGTAGAGGTGGCGTGCGCTTAATCACTCCAAATGGATGGGTTATCAAAATCTATTTATAGGCGTAGAAATTGACGGCAAATGAAAGAATTAAATAAATCAGTGATCGGTAAACGCTTGACTATAAAATGAATTTATTTATCTGACATCAGGTGACTGAACTGTGACTGTGTGTGTGGTGTCTAAATAAAGTAAGTTTTTTGATCGCCATTGGATGAGACCAACATAAAAACGTACTTAGATCAACTCAACTAAAATGCAATTTTGTAGGAGAGGAATAAGAAAGGAAAATATGAATTCTGAATTTCGTCAAATCTGACGCATAATTATATCCATACACACACACACATAGAGAATTGAATTTGAAAATTCATTACAACGTTTTACAAAGTGTCAAAATGTTTAATTTATTAGAAGCATCATTAGGCAGATTCCCTCTCTCCCTCTCTCTCTCTCTCTCTCTCTCTCTCTCTCTCTTTCTGTATACTTCAAATAGCAATAAGGTATACATCAATTTTTTCAAACATTTCATTACGATATGTACGGTAATCAACAGCGTATACCAGGAAAACAAGCGAAAATTAGCATTCTATTATGTGTGCAATGCACACATGTGTATAAACATCGGAGGCATGGCACTACTGTATTATAACGACCCCAACGCCTGTCATTACAATGCAAACCAAAAAAATTAAAGGTATAATCAAACAACAATAACACCGAATGTGTATAAAAGTGCGCCTCGATGATTCCTCTCCGGCAACAACAGCACAACAGCACAACAGCACAACAGCACAAAAAATTAATAATAAATATGCAATGTGCCATAGCAATCTCAAACAAACAATAAAAAAACAAAAAAAAGGACAATGAATGCATTCTGCTTAATGGGCGTAAGTACGCTCAACCTCACATTGCCACTCTTTCAACTGATAAATACTACAAATAAACAGGACAATAAAACTATGGAAAGAAAGAAAAATAAAAAAAAGCAGGAACAAACGTTTTTGTTTACATATCTTACATTTGATAGATGGATGGATGGATGGATGTATGTGCGCATAACAAATCAGAAGAATGGGATGCATTGCAAATCTAATTGTTGAGTATGTGTCTACTGTGTACTACATACATACGTTAGTGAAAACGAGGTCGTCAAGGGTCACATAACTTGGATAATTTATGAGTTTTTTCGATTATGAAAAAAGCATTAGGCAAGTGGTCGAGCATTGTTTGACCATTTTGGGACCATTCATTGTTCGTTGTTCACTTTCTTCTTTCTTCTCTGTTAATGTGACCGCAGAATATGTAAACATTTCGTAATTTAAGATAACACTTAAGATTTCAATACTTAATAAAAATTGTCATACTTAAGTCTTAAAAAAATCCATTCAAGGGCTTTTGCAATACAGAGCATGCTTCTTAGCTGAACTGGCTCAAGGACATCCGACTGAGCCATTGTAATATGTCTGCTAATGATCGATTACTTTATGTTTCTTTCATACAAACTCGATTACTTTTTTTTTCTTCTAAGTCAACTCGAAAAAAAAGAAGAGGAAAAAAAATTAAATTTTGAAAAATATTTTTAAACACTAAGCCATCAAGTCACAGCAAAAGATTCATCCACACTAAGCAGCTGTTATTAGTACGTGCTTCGTAATTTACATGGGTACAAGCGTATGTCTATGCATATGCGTCTGATTTTATAAACACGCTGCTATTAGTTGACATTCTGTACGTCCTTTGCATTCTGAATATATGAACGTCTCTACACTTATTGCTGTGCAATTGATGAAACTGGCGATGATTATGACGGTGCTGTTGTGTTATTTGTGTGAAGTGCGAGAGAGATTGTGGTTTAAAAAAAACCACAACATCTTAACAGAGTGTTTGTTGCCTGATGTCATTAGTTGACTTCAAGACTTCACGTTCTAAAGCACTGCACGGTCGCTGGCACGAGTCTCAGGAATACTTGCAACGGCAGGTGGGATTCTTGACTTGTAGCAATGATTTCTTCTCGAAGTATGACTATGCGTGTGAGTATGTTACTCTTTTGCTTCAAAATCCTCGCAGTTTCGTGCGTCTACAAAAAGATTTCTGCACTCTACATCTAGCCTTTAACTTTAAAAGGATTATGCAAATATTTCCAACTCACTTATATTCAATATAAATAATAAAATACTTCTCCCATCAAGAAAATGAAATTGTTTTAAATTACGTCCTCTCTTAGGAACTAAACTCAGGATCCCTTTCCTTGTTCATAGTGTAATGTGCAGAAATTTCGTCTCACCTTCACCTTTGTTTTCATTGATTCGTTTTTTATTCTCTCGGCGTCGCAGTCTTGTTACTTGTTACTGTAGTCTTACCTTTTATTAAGAGGTGCGAACATGTTGTGTACATTTTCTAGTACCTTTTTTTTTTTGCATTCGCAATTGTGTAGTGTTTGTAGGTTTGTGGTTGGACATTGTCGTTTCGGAAACGACAACATAAACAGTTTTAATAGTTATTAAAACTAGGGACGGTTTTTATTAGTTTTGTTGGTTAGTTTGCTAGACATCTCTGGGTGGTAAAGTATATTATAGTATGCAGCTGAGGTTATTTTAGGATCATTTCAGAGGTAATTTTACTCTAAGCTAATAATGACTTCCATGTATGTATTGAAAGGAGCCAAGGAAAAAAAACAAAAAACAAAAAACAAAAAATTGCACTAAACTGTCGATGTTGACATATTGAGTTTGGTGATCTTATCACAGTGTGTGGGCAGATGCTTCAGCCGCATACGTACATGACTGCTTGCCTCTCGATGATTTAATTTTTCTAATAGTTTTCTTAAAATATTTCCGATATTCCAGCAATAATTGATTGCTCTGCATGTCCAATTTTCTTACCTCAAACCTAACGTGTTATTTTCACATTAGGGGTTGTTCGCGAAGGCACTGAAAGAGAGCGTCTTAAGCATTAAAGTAATTATCACTTTGTTGCGTCGTGGTCAACGTTTTCTGATACTTACTTACTTATATGTATAGGTTGCGGCCTTTTTACGCTCTTTTACTCTTATTAGCTAAAAGCACGCAATTTTTTCCAATACGTGGGAAAAACTCATCCTCCAGCTACGTGTAATCGTATCAGCGTTTATTAGCGTTTTAATGCGGTCAACACAGGAATCTTCAGCGATCTGTGTGTGAAACTATTAATTTATGGGTGTGTGTGGGAAGTTAATTCTATTTATTTATTTATTTATTTTTTTTTTTTTTTTGAGCCTCCTACTGACACAAATGAACAAACCTGGTGCATATTTTACAACTCTTTATACACTAGAAAGCCACATGTTATCTGCTTTTAAGCGGTACAACGCGTTGCTTACATTTTTTACTACAAGAAAGGATCACATGCGTTCCAATATCCTTTTATTGTAACTGTAACCGTGTGATTTAAAACGACTGCACCCAGATAGAAGTAAATGGCTAGACATTAAACGAGTAATCGTGTTCCCATGGTCTACTCTAGTCATAAGAACTTTCCTTGCTTTTGATTAACTTCTGCATGCTAAGCAATCATTAATTTTACTCTCGTTTCACGTAACTTTTTATTGAGGTCGATAAAGAAAATGCAAGCGTGGCGTTTGCCTGTAGCAGACTTTATTGTCGATCTTAACCGATGAAGATGTTCTCTCATTTTTTGTTCTTTTGAAAAGATTTCCAACAAATCATTAATTTGCAAACGTCAGAAGTAATAGTGAAGTTCCATTAATCCATGATTTTATTTTCTTTCAGTTTCTTTGCCGTGGAAAGAAAGGTATAAAAGCTAGCTTAGGCACAGTATTGGGTTAGTGAGCTTGAAAATTTCGCCAACGCGATATGTTAAAACGCGTAGATATTATTCTTTGTATATTTGGCATTGTGTTGCCGCATTGCTTTTGCCAAGAAAAAGTTAATAGTGAAAAATTTGCAGGAACTTCAAAGGATTTTCCCATCGGCAGTGATAAAGAATTATCAGATCTTGTGCTGACTACAGCCTTAGGAAAGATACGTGGTACTCTGCTAACTTCTCAATCTGGTCGCAACTTTTATGCTTTCCGCGGTATCAGATACGCTAAGCCGCCAGTTGACGATTTACGTTTTCGTCCGCCTGAGCCGATAGAACAATGGTTTACAATTTACGATGCGACCTTTGATGGTCCTATGTGCCCTCAGCCAGGTCTTAATAGTGCTGATGTATCGGAGGATTGCTTGCGTTTAAATATCTACACGAAAGAACTGCCCAGCGAAAGTAATCCAAATGTAAAGAAACCGGTTATAGTTTTCATCCATCCTGGTGGATTTTACTCACTTTCTGGCCAAAGTAAAAACTTTGCGGGCCCTCACTACTTCATGGATCGTAGCATAGTTTTGGTCACTTTTAATTACCGCTTGGGATCTCTTGGATTTCTCAGCACGGGCACAAAGGAAGCTCCCGGTAATCTAGGCCTAAAGGATCAAGTTCTTTTACTCAAATGGCTGAGATTGCATATATCACGTTTTGGCGGTGATCCAAGTTCAGTTACATTACTTGGTTATGGCGCTGGGGGTTTCAGTATAACTTTGCATTTGGTCTCGCCAATGTCTCGCAATTTATTTCATAAAGCAATCATAATGAGTGGTTCCGCCACCGGTCAATGGGATTTCCCTAATCATCAAATGCACTTGGCTAAACGTCAAGCCCACTTGCTCCAATGTCCGACCGGCAATCTCACGAATATCATGAAATGTTTAATGCAAGTAAAGAAAGTTCCATACATTTTTCTATTATTTTCTTGCAATTCATTAAGCGATGTTGCGTTTGTGTGTGTGTGTCTAGAAACATCATCTCGAATTTGCCAACACTCTACCACACATGTTTGAATTTGGACGTCAAAATCCTTTAATGCTTTGGAAACCGGTAGTCGAAAAGGATTTCGGTCAAGAACGTTTTCTTGTCGAACATCCCGTCAAAACCTATCAGAACGGTGAGTTCATGAAGATACCCATAATTATTGGTATGACTAAGGATGAATTCGTGGGACCAGCGTTATGTGAGTAAACTGAAAACTTGTCGTAGCTTCCTCGATGCATGTACTCAACCTTAAGATTTGTTTATCTCCTGTAGCCATTTTGGAAAACGAAACAATTTTAGATACTTTTGAGCATAATTTCCATAAAATCGCTCCAATCTGTTTCCTCTATGATGCTAATAACAATTCAAGGTCACTTAATATTAGCGACGAGTTGTGGAAATTTTATTTCAAAAGCAAACCGATAGAATTAAATGATCTGGCTCATCTTTATTCGGATGCTTTAACTGGATTCGCAACACATCGTTTTGTTAACTTGGTGGCGCGTTACACAAAAATTTATTACTATCAGTTTTCTTATCCCGGCCAACGAAGTTATATTTACTTTCCAGACAATGAACCTTACGGTAAGAATGTTGAGAAAAGTAATTTCGGCCAAATAAAGGAGTGAAGCGTCATTTATTCATAAACAGGTGTAGTTCATCACGACGATCTTATGTATCTGTTCGTCATCCCAGCTGTGAGCCGTATATTCACTGAGGACGACGACGAGTTACATATGGCCACCATTTTAACGAAAATGTTCACGGCATTTGCTTACAAGGGGTAAGTAAGAATCAAATTAAATAATTAATTATTTAATTTAAAAAAAAAATAATTAAGTAATTAATTAAATTAAATAATTAATTATTTAATTTTTGGTGAATAAAATCAATAAGTGAAATATTTTTCTGAAATTACAAGCGATCCCAATAAGCCCAGTGACGAAAAATTACGTGATATTCGTTGGCGACCTTTCAGCTATAAACGGCAATACTATCTCGACATTGGCGATAATTTAGTTATGCGTGGGGGCTTAAATCTTGAACGCTACGAGCTATGGAAACGTTTATTTCCTCTTAACTGGAGGCGTCTAAATTAAACGAAGAAGTTATTCAATTTGTATACCCCATTAAATATATAACGAGGGGCGCCGAGCGTTAGATGAGAAGAGTTCCAGTAACATGTTTGAAGCACATCGTCTACTCGTATATTGGAAGTGAGCGTAAATATCTTTAAGCTAATCATTGAACTAAGATACGTTTTTCATTAGTTAATAATAAAAGACTCTATAACTAACCAAAGCGTTACGATACAAAGGCTTAATTACTAGATGGCTAGAGAATACTATAAATCCTTTGGAAGGGATTTTTCCCTTTGTTAAAATATAAAAACCAATGATTGCGCGGAAATTTTTATACTCATCAGTGAATGGTGGGGGATGTATTTACTTTGACAGAGCGTTTGTAGCGCCCAGATTGTTTGCAGGCGCAGCGTAAAGCATGTACATTCTTGATCAAAATCAAATTCTGAATCGAGCTAAGTATGGCCGTCTGTCTGTCTGTCTGTCAAATGTTTTTGGTAAACTTTGTCTTGGTCAGAAAAGTGAAGCGTTCGACTTCAGATTTGATAGAAACATTAAATTGCTCGCAGACAAATTGATATTGCGAATGGACCACATCAGTCCAAAGACACTTTCAGTTAGCAATGTAAACTGGGTTTTTCAAACCAAAAAAAAATTGTTTTTTTGCCCACTACTTATAAGCTGTAACACATACAACGATAAAAGGTTGCACGCTACAGTGCCTAAAGAAGAATAAAAAAATTCACTATCAAATATTGTAGCATGTTAAAATTTAAGGCCTACCACGCGCAACAGATTGCTTCAAAGGTGCTACAAAGTATGTTTGCTCTTGACTAGTGTGACGATAAGAAGCTCCATTCCACACAACACAGTGTAGAGTATCGAATGGGCATAACAAAATCAGCCAAAGTCGAATCTAATCTTCTTACTTGTCTTAAATATTTTTCCCCCGAACTATCTGAGGACTGCTGTAGGCAGTTCCCGATTAAATAGTATCTTTCCATAGCAAGAGTCGGTCCTCGCTTAAGAGCGAATATTCCCTTCATATAACAAAAATTTTGTTATTATAAGTTGCATTACACACAAACACACACGTGTCATATACATATATATATATATATATATATATATATATATATATATATATGTACATAAACATATGTACGTCCTGTATGCCACAGATGTTACGGAATGTCTGCGTGCAGATATCGTTATTAGAGATGCTATTGAAATGTTCTTATCAGAGTGGACTCGGTCACGCTTCATGACTTTGACAGGGAGGTGGATTCCCTTACAAAAGCAAGCGGTTACCGCGTGCAAAGCTAAATTGATGGCATTTCCAATTGGCCCGACAACGAAAGCTACATGAGTAAATGAGTAAATTGTTATAATAGAAGAATGAAGAATGACTCATGGCAATGGGGTTGCATTCTGTATTGTATCCTTTGAGGGTGGATCGGCCAACTTTAATGATAATTCAAATTCGTTTTTGAGTTAATTTATGCAAATAGATACATATTCGCTATGCATATGTGCCATCCGTGTGGTTTGCGATCTCGCATTTGTAATTTTTGATCGTTTCCACTTAAGTTTAATTGTTTTGTGTCACATGTGGCACACACGAAAAACAATTTGTTTCTTAGGTTCGTCTGATAAAACTGTTTGTAGCTAAAATTTATTTATTTATTTTTTTTTTTTTTGGTTTTTTTTTTTTTGCTTTGCTTATTTCCATACCCAGGGTGGTTACGTTAGAATCACACATATGTTGCGTTGTGTAATGATGGACCAAAAAAAAAAAAAAAGCAAAAAACACAACAACGCACGCGTATGTTGACATTGTTTTCACAAGTATTTTACATGGTTATATGTTAGTATATGCGAATGCATTTTGGCCATAGATGAATTCGATAAAGACGAAAAGTTTGGAGAAAATGCAGCAATAAAATGAGAACATAATTTCCTAAAACTAAGTAAAAAGAAAACATTTCCAATGAATTTTCATTTCTTCGATTTCCGAAGAAACCTTCAACAGCAGTTCTTTTATGATAGGTGTTGTAAGTACGTGTGTATATTTATATATATATATATATATATATATATATGTGTGTGTATGTATGTTTATAGTTTGTGATGCATGCATAGCGTATTATGGGCTATTGCTTATAGTGTATAGTGTACGCGCACACAAATTGACATCAACACCTATTGGGTCACAAGTGAGACGTTCATATAGCCGCCACAAGATGGTTAAATAGAGTTGTTGCAGCCTGCAGTGTGCGATCTGATAATGCTTTCTTGGCTAAAGCTAGCATGTTTGGCATTTTTAGTAAAATTTATTTCTGAGTCGTGCGAAAATATGCATTTCACGCTGTTCATTGTGCAATACTGACTGACTGATTGCAATCAATAGACCAAGTGGTCATTTGACTATTAAAACTCAAACGGTTTAATACATTTGAATTTCATATCCATCCCGAAAAGGATGATCACTATTTTAGGATCATATATGCTCTGTACATACATGCATGCATGCATGCATACACTCATAGTTATGTATGTATGTAAAAAACATTTCAAGATTTGCAAAAATGTCTTGTTGTCACATTTCATTGTTCCTCAAAGCAATTGCTTTTTCTTTCCATTACAGTTGTACGTACACATGTAAATTGAAATCATGCAGTTACTGAAGTTCTACACAACTCCAAAAAAAAAATACTGCTGTTCTCTATTGATAGCACACAGTTAACGTACACTGTACGTACAAACTCCATGTACATTAAAGGTAACGCAATTTGTTCAATAAAGCAATTAATCCTTATCTTATTGCATGCTTTCGTAAGTTAATCCAATACAGATGGATGGACAGACAGACGTACAAAATTATATATGTACTGTGTGGAGTTTATTTCTGAATGTGTAATCAACGGAACAACAAAACGAAGCAAAACTTACCAACTTATTATTATTAGGCTTTCCCTGCCGTCTGATTTAGTGACGTTTGAATTTTCGAAATGTCGAGTTATGTTAACTTTCCTGGATAAACATAAAACACTCGAAAATTAAACCCAAAAAACCCTTTTGTGGTTAGTTTTGTATAAAAAAAAGGTGCATAATAGTCCGCCGTTTGGGCAACACACACATATATGATACTTCTGCAATTTATATGTCATGCCTTGCATAGCATAAGATTGATGGATTTCAAACCTTTCCATTGAGTTTGAAATGAAAAGTACACCTTTTTCTCCATTCACCAGGATGATGATGGGGTACATTTAGGGGCACTTTCCTTTCTTTACATACAAGTACTATTTCAATTGCACTGTTACTTAATTATTTTGCTATTATTTAAATAATATAAGTCTATTAACACTTTTATAAATATGTACATGGGAACGTTTCTATATATTTTCTATAGAGATTAAGCAAAGAAACAAAAAGGAAAGGAAAGGAAAGAAAGGGCATGAACACGAGCCTTTTGACTTTCCATGATTATCTTATATATATGCCTACGCGTTCGTAGATGATTGTGTTGTCGTAACGCGTCGATCGACAAAAGAAGAATATGCCAGGAGATCATTGCTTATGTTTGCTTTGACAGTTACAGCTGCTTCTCGAAGCAGTAGATCGTCATTGTTTGCCGACATATATGTCGATACGTACGTTTATATCATGCTTACCCAATGCCTATCTTTCTCTCGCTGTACTCTGTCGACGCACCACAACCACCACCACCGTACTGGGTGTGCGCATGCGCGTGACTACATAACTACCAAACTAAACCAATTCAATACTATTTCGATTTCGTTTACTTTGTACTTTAGGCGGTGGTTTAGATTACGATTTCCAGTAAAATCCACACATAGTCAGCGTAACCAGATCGAATTGATGTTACACAATACCAGATGAATTCACATCGAATGCAAAAGGAGTTAAATGCGAAGAGTCTGTTTGTCTCTTATGTATATTATGTTTTCAATTTGTTTTTTGTTTGCACATAGATCCTTGTTGTTTGATGGCCTTTTCCCAGCTTGTTGGTATGTTCGTGTGCATGTATTATATATTCTTTAAATGTTTCACCAATATTTCGTAAACAGATCAAATTTCATTAGTAAACACAAGCAAGCAAACAGGCACGCACGCATACACTTTATATGAATCAACGAAGCAACCAACCAACCTCTCTTTAATGACAAGACAAATTGATGCACATCGTCATTGTCGCTCACCAGCTAAAACATATTGTAAACGAACTATATGTACTTAAATGCTTAAAAAGCGGCCTGATGGATATCCCTCGCTAAACGATATGTCCATACACATGTACGCATACATGTTCAGTTTTTTTTCTTTTTGTCAGGCTTTTCATTTGGTTTCGATTTCTGAGAAGAGAACACAAAATATTATATATATATATATATATATATATATATATATATATATACGTATGTGTATTATAATATTAATGAGATCAATGGTAATTTCTTCTCCGGAATAAAACAATGAAAAAATCTATTAAGCCCTTAAGAAGATATTATGATGATACCACCTCGGAGATGATTGAATTAAAGTTCGGTCGGAGATCTAACGCACAGCAGCAGCAGCAGCAGTACAGTTCTCTATTGAATTCCTTCACACAATTATTTGACAAATGTATAAATAAACTTATAAGTATATATATATGTGTGTGTGTATATGTGTGCATACACATAACAAGTTTAGCGCGTGCTTAAAGTGCAATATTGTTGATAGCGCTGTGCGCCCGTATAAATGTGCGTTTATACAAACATTGTTCTCCGTTCTCTTCGCTAAAAGCTAAAAAACATTATCACTATCACTTAAATATAACTTATGACAAAGTTAATTCGTCTACTTTTCTATTATCCATACGTGCGCTTGTACGTACGCACACTCAAAATTACACAAAATTATACTAATGGCATGCGATCAACATTATTATCGTAGCTTCTGATGCATGCAATAATGACGAAAACCCAAAAGATTATCATAGCAGAACGCGACTTAGTAAAGCTGAACAAAAAATTGCTAAAACAAAACGTTTAAACGCGGGTTTGAAATTAAAGGACTCAAAATTATATTTAACTTAACACGAATTAACACGTCATTGTCCTACATTTGTGTACGTATGTGGTCAATATGCTCCTTATGAAAAAAGATCGCTTCCGTTATCCTTACCATCACTTGAGAAATGTAGAGTTATTTTTGGTGTTTCCTTCTTAATTTAGTTAGTAAATGGTACTAACGATTCGCCCACACCACTTGGTGAGATAACCTTGAATGTCCCTAATCGCTTCTCTAGGAACTTTATATTCATTAATCTGAGTCAATGCAGGTATAATCATGAGCTGGTTAACTCGTTCAGAGCTGTGTGCAGAAACCTAAATGACGTCTATCGTTTAATCTCAATATCGGACTCGGCTCGTATTCAAACTAACTTGCGATCTTAACACCTCGCTATGATTCGGAAATTAACCGGTGTTGTTTACTGTTATCAGTTGCCAAGTGTTTGCAGGTTTGCAGGTTTGCAATGGCTTAGTGGCTCACTTGCAACTTGGATATGTACCGGTTGTGGGTGTGCCTCTGTGCTAGTTGTGTACATGGCTTTTTCTTTCTTCTTTATTTATACATGAATTTTTTTTTCTTCTTTACTTCTCCTTATATACTTTGTATTAATTTCTTATAATGATTGGTATAAGAATTATTTTAAGGAGTCAATTGAATTCGACTGTTAATATATTTTAGCTGAGTTATATAAATAACTGTCCAGTACTAATTGCAGTCTTCGACTCTAATGAATCGGAAAAATTTATATTTTGAACACACTCTCGCCTTCCCTTTGTACTTGTTGTAATTGACAAGCCCTACCCCGCAGGGTTGTGTTTAAATCCATCACCGCACATAAGTTCCCCGTGACGTCAGATGATCATCAAGTCAGCCACTAAGGGCCCTTTTCATTCATTCTATACATCAACAATCTCCCTTCGGTGATTAAATCCAACCGCATTCTGAAATAGATGTTAAACTGTTTTCTTCCTTTTCCTTGGAATCGGGCTCGCGTCACCTTCAAATTGGCCTAAGTAATTTGGTTATATGGCGCTCGCTAAATTTTATGACCGTTAATCTAAAAAAATCCACGAAGCTTTCATTTTAGTCGCAGCTGAAGTAAATGCTCAGTCGATAGAGGCATAACGCTTACCGATGGATACTCTACTCTACTCTGGCGGTCAACAACTCTTATATTTCTTTGTGCTTCCTCACTTTTTTCTGGTGGTCGCCGCTTTAGAGGCGTAGGGGATACCTGTGAGTAATTGGTGACGTTAAGAAAAAAAAGACACCGGACAGATAGAGAGACAAGCCTAAATAGATTAAGAAAATGATTCTGAAAATTTCATTGTTTCATTGATAACGTTAAGAAATGATAAAAGTATTTACCGAAAGCGATCGTTACTACATTTTGTAACTGGCGTCAAACGATTAGATATACAAAGTTTATATGATGTTAGTTTGAAAGAGGGCGTGATCGTAGCAGTTGACGGAAAAATCAAATGAAAACAACGTAAATATTCAATATTCAGCATGTTTCCCTTTGCGAAAAGAAAAAAAACTCACCAAAAATTGAAACTCAATTCCAAATATCTATTTTATGATAAGATGACTGACTGCAGCAAACAATAGGTACTCGATTGGTTCTACCACCATAACCCAATGCTGGAAAATTATTGCATAAGTATACACTTATCTACTTGCACACACTCGTAGACTTGTAATGTAATGTCAATATCGTTGATAAAAGCAAAATTAATATACAGTGAAACTATCCTGTAACGGAGAACAATTGTAATTTTGACAAGAAATTTCCAAAAACCAAGTGGTCGATCACTTGAAGATTTTCCATTTGGTCAATTTTTCATTTAAAAATATCGCATGAAAGAAGGGAACTTTTGCTCGAAATTTTTTAAAGAAATTTTTTCATTTTCAGTTATTTTTAAACTTTGAGAGAGCGAGAGAGAGAGAGAGAGAAAGTAATGGTTATAATGGCGGTAGAAAATAAAAAGTCAAATAAGCTTAGTAAACACAGTAAGAAGACTAAGAAGATAACAGACTGCGCACTTTTGATTCATTCGCCTGCATATTCTAAAGAGAATAGCAAACCTACCCTAATATGACAGCGGCATCATCGAATTGTGTCGAAGAACGGAAAAGTAATGCATCGTTGGAAGATTTCACTGCATTTAAATGACGATAAATGTTTTTATATTATCCCTTGTTTTTTCCTTTACCTTCCTTTCCAAGCGACAAATCATTTGATTTTGGCATTTTTCTCATTAAGGGTTTCTCACTCCCATACAGTGATGTGTATGTAATTATGGTTCAAAGCATATGTCTCTTGACACTGTTAAAAGCTCATTATTAATCTAAAGTGGCAATAAAGTGTTGCACAAATTCGTAACACCACCACCACAACACGATATATGTATTTATAAATTTTTGGTCATTAATACACTTAACGACTTTTTCTCCAAAATATGCTACAAAAACTTGTGATTAAATCTTTGTGGTTTTTCCGGTTTGTTCAATAGTTGTTTGGTAATAATTAAACGAAAAAGAACATATAATTTCCTTTTGGGTGAAGATTCGGTTAAATACACAGCTAGATAGTGGCGGCACACATTAACCGCGAGTTGTACTAGAGTTTGATTTTTGAAATATCGATACGGCGTAGAAATGTGCTTTAAACCACCCACAAGAAATGTAATTTTCTTGACCATATCTGCTTATCTTTGGACTCTCTTCCTCATGAAGTCCCAGTTACAATCTAAAACCTTAGTCTAGTAGTAGACAAAACATGTTCTCAACTTTTTAATTACGTTTGCAACGACCAGAAAAAATCTTCCGAGACCCGACAAAGTGTACAGATTCTTGACCATCATCAAATTTTGCGTCGATATAAGCATGTCCGTCTGCCCGTCTCCGTGATATGTATGGTAAACATTCTCGTGGCCGCAAAAACGAAGTCATCGACTTTAAATTTAGCAGAAATATTGCACGCAGATTGGCACTGAAAATGAGCGAAATCGACGGAAGGACACACCTGCAATACTACGTACAGTGAGGGCACCTTTGTTTCTCAAAAGAAATAAAAAATTGTATTTTTGCTCATTACCCATAAACTACAACAGATCAACCTACAGGAATTTCATTTTTTTCAAAACTGTTACAAAAGCAAGCTTCAAAAAGCCCATAAGGTATATATATATATTTTTGCCTGATTATGTGACACAAGTATTAAAATCTATTAACTCCATTGTGATACGTGGCAGAAAGTGCCCTTAGACTCCAACTCAGCTTGTATGGTTTTGTTGCACGTTCCACTTTGGTAAGTTCCAATAAAAGCATAGGGATACTGTATGTGGCTTTGAAGCTGCATCACATCTACTTTCAAGGTTACTCAGCCAAATGCTTAACCGTAAAAGTTTATCTGCATATTAATTTCAAAAATGCAACCAGAACGAGTAGGAAGTTAGTTGCTGATAGACCTTTTAACAAATCAGTAACGCTTATCACTTCAGATAATTTAAGAAATCACTCCCTTGAAAAACTGAACTCTGATAATTTTGTTATTAGTATTGTTATCTTGATTGTTTCGCTTTCCTTCTCGCTCGCTCTCTCTCCTTCTCTCTGTCTCTCCTTGAAATCTACTAAAGCAAGTATTTTCTTAAAAATGACATTCTTTTCTCAATGTTCGTAACTATCGAAAATATCGACTGATCTAAGAACATTCAACAGAAATCATTTTGAAGCTCTGCCATATGGGACGATGGCATTACACAAACTCTTTCACCAGTTGACATTACGCACTATTTCTATTGCACTACATCTATATTGTATTGTTGTCTGCAGATATTTCAATTTACTCCAAAAATCCTATCATCCGAGGTAGGTTTGTTCGACTGTAAAAGATAATACCGTACAATGAATGAAATAAGCAAACGCAGAAACGTAGCTTAACTCAAAAGCTTCACTTTTGTAAGCACATTTAGGCAAAAGTATAAATATATCTACATGTACATGCGTGTACACGCACTCCTTCTCCTTTATAATTACGTACATACAGGCATGCATATACGTGTGTGATTATTATTCTTAAATTAACTTATGATATAAAACTTCAAAATGAAATTATTATTGGGTTAAGTTATCGCAAAATTTGCTCATTCCATTCTTGTCACACAGAACAATTACGGAGAGTTGAAAAAAAGAATTCTTTTTAAACAAATTAAATTGTTGTTCACTTTGACGTATCCAATAAAGAGAAAAAAAAGAAATGCAAATTCTATCAAACACATTCATAGAGATATTGAGATACGGTTCACTTGTAGTTGTACATATGCTTGCAAAGCGCTTAATTCATTAACTCTGGTCCGATTGCTCGTTTGATGTGTGTGTGTGTGTGTGTGTGTGTGTGTGTGTGTGGGTGGGCTTTAATCTTTTGTTTATTGTTATCAGCACAAATCTCGAATCCTTTTCGGTTTACATTAAACGACATCGTATAAACATTTTCTCATATACGTTTCCAAACACAACATGTGTATGTATATAGGCGAAGATATATGCGCTTATGTGTCTCCTGAGTATGAGAGAAACAAATGCTTTTACAAGTGTTTGTTTGCGTAAGTAGTATGATGAGATGTAATCTCAAATGTCAACAACATAAACACACTTCTCCTCTGCCTTTACTTGCAAACACACACATATATATATAAAGATGACATTTGGAAAAAGAGAAACAACAAGAGGAGCGAACAACAAAGGCAATTAAGCAAGCAATTACAAATGAATAAACAAACAACTTGACAAACAATAAGGAGTCGTTCCAAAGATAATAAAATATTTACCGAGGATTTTGCCAACATGCACGAATTGCTTTGTAATCCTCGAAGACTAATTGTGTAATAAGTTGTTCGCTAAGCTCAGGCAAAAAAAAAAACCGAAACAAAAGTAATGCGAACATGCCAGAACTTGGTCAAATACTTAACAATATTAAACGTATTGATGAATTGATGATTACAACAAATCCCCTTTATGTGTTAACTAAGTAAATACTTTTTATTTTTTTTTTCAGGCATACTTCTTCTTCTTCTTTAGAGTAAATCTGTGAAATATATGGTCGTAGGATGACATATAAATGTCATTTTGACGAATCCATTTGATTTTTGGGCAACCAACCAACCTTCAAACGAGATATGTCGAAATGTCACGACTATTAAGGATTCGTCAATAGTTATCCTACATTTTAATGCCCTATGTATATTACTTACGTCTTTCTTTTAGTAAAACCCCTAAACACGTATCGTAAATATTATGGTAAACAGTTTGAATTGCTAGGTTTTGTTCGCTTATGTACATCCAATAATATTTCACTATTAAGATTCTCAAAAGTCCAGAGATGGTGGGAAGAAACCAGAGAATAAATGTAATTACGAATCATCTTAAATCACTTACGGTGGCTAAAAGCTGAGAGAGTTTTGAAAGCCACAAAATTATTTGAATATTTTTCAGTATAACCAGAGGAATTCGGAGCAGGTTTCCTTGCCTTTTGATTCATTGCCAAACATTTCCTTTCCTTTCAAAGAGATAGAGACTGGCCAAAATCTGGTGAATGTGTGCCCAGTGGATAAGTCTTACGCTTTTGCCGACTCAGCACTCACTACAGTTACGAGCAAATATATTTAAGGTGGACTGAGATTTCAATCCGCGAACACCGACTAGAAAGTCGCGAGTCTTTTTCGCTGTGCGACTATACAGCACACGTCCAACATTTCCAATAGCCGCATATATCTTCTTGATGAGTTGTGCGTGGATGTCAGGCCCTAGTTCCACAAGCCGTCCAAACCGCTTTATAGCCTTCTTAGATGTCTTATCGTGATTTTCTCATCCATCATTGCTAAAAAATACCGAAAATTTTCTTTACTAAATATTTACAAGCACATACATGCACACACATGTACACATGTAATAAACGTGAAAATACCGAAGATTAACAGATTGTTTTTGATTGTCCCATTGCGTACCAGCCTTCGTAATCACACGCGTTTCTTTAGGATTTGTTAACACTGATGTAAACAGCATGCGTTAACCATTAGTCATGGTTACGGTACAGAATGGTATGTTCATCTATATGTTAGATACAAACAAAAAAAAACAGAAAATAAAAATAGGAATTCGTTATACGCTTCACAAGGACAATTGCACCTTTTAACTTTTTTAACAAATAGAAAAAAATAAAAAATAAAAAACAAAATTTCTTTGTTTGATTTTAAACTATTTCCGCATGAATAGCTCGAGTGTCATTTTTTTAAATGATGCAAAAAGGGTGGTGGTGTTATTGAAGAGTCATATCTACACACACACACACACGCACACACACACACACACGTACATAAGCATGTATTTGCTATTTACTTGGTATATTAAAAACAACAACAAATAATTAAGTTACGTTACTATCATGAGATGGATGCACACATATGCCATAACATTAATATCAGTTTTTTCATAGTTCGCTAATTGCGTTTTATTGCGTATATCGAATCGGTTTTGTGAAAAATCTTCCCTGGCCCTGCGAATGTAACGAAAGTATTGCTTTATATGCAAGAATTTGCAAAAATTTCATCTGCAAAAAAAAAAACTTATCAATATTTGTCTGCATGTGTGCATGTATGCAAACACATACGAATGATATATGGTATAGTAATGTAACGTATACCTATCTTAACGTCATTAAATGAATTTTCCTTTCTAAGGCGTACTTCAAAATGTACAAAAGAATTGTTTGTTAATATTATTACATACATACACGTCTGCAAACATTATAAACTCTATATATATATATGTATATGCATAAACGTATGTCTTTTAGCATTGATTACTGTACTTTTTTTTATCTTTTTTTAAATGCTGCTTACATATACACAACTGAGTTTATATTCAATTAATTTCAATTAAGATGCACACGCACATAAAACATTTCTCTTTATTTTTGAATAAACTTTTTGGAAAACATTCATTCATTTCATTGGATTTTAGGGTTCGAATATCTGTATAAGGTTCTTGAATAATTTAAATGACCGAACCAAATAACAAGAACAATAATAACATCATTGTTCTATAATTAAACTAAGAAACTTTTATTTTTTTTTTTTTTTAATTCGTTTTATATTAAACCAATACATGTGTAAATATTATTTTTCTTGTGCTTGGTTTTTGTTTTTGTTTGCTATTATAATTCTAATACATTATGTATTCATTGATTATATACTTAATAATAACTTTCTAAACAATCTCGTCAAAAGTATGTATTCATATGTGTTCAACAAAGGAGTATGAGAATTTAAACATAGTAAATGTATATGCATGTATTATGTATCATGAATATATTACTGGCCCAAAGTGTGTGAGTCACAGCGTCTTTGCTGAGGTAATTGTCAATTGGGCGGCATTGAAAAACCAACAAAACGATTATAAAGCATAAACAGGAGGCGAAATTACGTTGTATGTTATAAAATAAAAGAAAAAAAATAAACAAATTACTAATACTATTGGAAGAACAAGCTACTTCGATCCGGATGTCCGCAACTGAACAACACGAGACTAGCTTTCAGCTTTACGCTACTGTTTGTCTTTCTAGCTGCATCCCACACTACTTCTGATACGAAGGTATATTGTTTGTGCCCAGAAGGACTTGAAGCAATTTCACCGATTCAAAATCACTTTCAACTTGCCTGCCCGTTTGTTCGTCTGTCCATTTGTCCATCTCGTTTTCCTGCGTCTACCTCAAAGGTCACAATTTTTAAAATAATTTGATAAAATTGAACACACTCTCCGTTTTGGCCTAAGGAAGAACGCTGCGGAACGCTGCGCTGGTTCGGTTCGGACCACCTCCAATATAAGGACTTATTTTAAAAATCGTTATATGCGTAACTGTATTAAACGAAGTAGTGATGGTGGAGCGTCGGATTATCGGGATGGAGTGCGTTATAAGCTGTTTCGCGTCAACGAAACCACCGCTAAGAAAAGCTCCCAACAACAATTGATGATTTTTGATGTGAAAGGAAGGCATCCGCCACGCTTATGCTTTTCTTTGTGGCACCTTGGCAAAGAAGGCAGAGAGACCTAACTTACAATCCGCCGACGATATTGGTTTAAACTGTGAAGGAAGTATTTTTTAACGCTATATATTTCGATCGGGCAGTTATTCATATTTTATTAATTGGTTTAAGGCATTAACCTTCAAAGATTCGCTCCGTGGCATAACTTAAATTTATTGTTCGTTTTACATTCTTTTCTCACTCCTCTACTTATTGTCAACATAAGCTTTCAATTTTAAAACCTCATCTTCGCGTATCTTACAAAAGTCTTCAAAAAAATTTTAAGATTTCTATCTTACTGCCTACTATCGTGAGAATGCCAATGATAATGTGGGAAAATATATTTATCGGCTTAGAAAGTTGTTGGGATGAAAAATATATCTATATCTTAAAACGTACGTGCATTGTACGGAATTATTCGGAATTATAATTCTGATACGATTCCATTCTTGATTACAAGAAAGAAATTGCATTCCATTTGGATCGAATCATTTCACATAAGTTTACTTTGTCTTAACAACCACTGTTCAGCACAAGTTGGCCATAAAGAATGTGAAGGTAGCTATAAAGGGAAAGAGCGTGAGAGAGAGAGATAGAGAAAGAGAAAGAGCTCTGTAGCACTGACACCGTTAGCTACAAATATTCCTCCATGTTTATATCGTTTCAACATACTGGATGCAGGATACCATACTCATGGTATCATTTAACATGCTCGAGAAGTAACATACACTTCGGCCACGCCCGAAGCGTAAAATCATTAGCATAAGATAGCTATCCAGCTGGTTATTAAACTGAGCCCTACGTCGCTGATAAAGATGAGAGTCGCGTTTGTTTTTGCCCTTTGAAGTTCGGTGTAGCAGTATGCAGATTACATGCAGACATCGTCTCATGGTTTAGGTTAAATCGATTCCACGTAGATCAACTAAATATCTCCACACATTTTACAGTGCTTCCTTATTAATAGCTTGGCTTTGGTGGATTTTCGGAAAAGCTTATTTCAAATGGAGCGAACAGGTTAGCATGCCTACAATTCCTGAGTTGCATTAAAAATTTAAATACTCGTTTATTCGAAAATCTAACCACAAAGTTTTGTATTCTAAACCCTGTTGATGCCACTCATCACATTGTTACAGTTTCATTGTTGAAATGTTCAAGTGGCTCACTGCTGACAGATATTCTTTTATTTCTGTTCACTATATTACCCATTAAGAAATACCCAAGTAAGCACTTGAAATAACCAATATTAAGCTGTAATAACTGCTCCTGTGGTTAGGACGCAATGTTGCGCAATGCGGCACAAAAGACAGAGAGACCGAGCGAGTTGTACAAAAAGTTACCAAACTTAAACTGTATTAAATGTAATATTTTTTCGCTGCGAAATTACAATTCATTAAAAACGATCGTTCCACTGTGCTGCTTATAAGGGTAGAAATACATATATATTTATTTAAAATTTATAATATTCTCACGCATCGTTGCATATCTGTCTGTATTAATTCAACAGTATATACGCTTATATATAGGCGCGCGTGTATTTACTCCTGGGCCCAATCGTTTATTGTGCTTAGACATGCCAACTCTTAATTGCTGTAATCGTCGTCACTGTGAAAAATAGGCTTTCTTCACAGTACCGTCTTCCTTTAGTATCTATCTCCGATAAAAGAGAATTGATACGTCGTTGAATCTTAGGGTTACGCCTTGGGAGTCTTATCAAAAGGGTGACACATTTTAATGCTTTTAATATGGAATCAATCTGCGATTCTCTATCTCTTCCATAAACTAAAATCAATTGAATTTGTATAAAATTTCCAACTACTTGAAAATTCCATGCAAACAGGCGTCAGTGTTAATAATGTTTCGGTACATTTCATCCTAGAGATTTAAAGGACACCCAATAAAGGACGCATCAACATCAAGTCAAAGTCGCATTAAACCTTATCACTGAACCATTAGTGATTTTTTGAAAATTTTTGTGTTTCGATTTTCTTAACTAAAGTAAACTATGAGGTAGCTTTGGTTGGAGTCATGTGGATGATGGATCAGGTCAGTTACTTTATCATTTTTAAATACTTTCTTTGAACTTCTGAAGGGTAGAAATATCTCATCTATCGTACATTTACCATATGTGTGTACATATTTGTGTAAAGCATACAATCTACTTTGCCATCCTTCTCGCTTGGCCGTAACGAGTACTCAAAAATCGGAACTGTACTAATTTCGCTCTTTAGAATATAATGCAGAAGCATATAATAGATTCAATAAACTAAGTGCTATGCTTTCTCCAAACGCAACTTAGGATATGATGTTTAACTTGGGATAGGAACTTATTCCGATTGCAGGGTACTCTTCAGAGTTGTTTGCTTGTGCTAGCATTGCATGCAACTATACTTAGCAAATCAGGGCTTGTCAACATTTGAAGACGTCCAAAAATGGGTCGATATGTATTTCACCTGGAAACTGCCAAGTTTCATCATCGATCCGATAAAACTGCAAAAATCCTTGGGAACGAGTATTTTTTCAGTTAAGATGAATTTCATTGAAAAAACCGCACACTTATTATGAACCCAAAGTCATTGTCAGTGTTGGGTACCAAAACATTCGACCCAAACTGATTGTAATTCGTTTTCCTGGTTTCTATTTCGGCTTTTTTAAAACACACACGCACACACGTGTATTTTTGCAACACACTTAAGGAACTCGAAAGCATGCTCGTCATTCGTTGTAAGAGCAACTAAAGACATCTATGTATGTATGCATGTGCGTAAGCACATAATATAAACACTTTTCGTTACATTCACGTTTTTAAGAAAGGAATTAAGATATCATGTGCAAAACAATGGAAACAATATACTGCTGTGAAAGCGATATGCAAATGGAACTGTAAACGCCTCCCTGTTAGTCCTTTATTGTTATTGTGTTCACTGAGCTCTTTTTTTATCTTAGCGCAATCGCAAATGATTTTTGAGTAAATTCTTTTCAACTACTTATGTAACAGAAATTCATATCGTTTTGATTGATTACTTTTTCTCCTTTTTTTCCTTTTTGTTGCTTAAGTAGTATTCAAATACGGTCTCCTTAATAAACATATGCACGCATGTTATATTCTACTTATAAATTCAAAAACCTTAATGGCCTTCGTTTTGTACAATTTACGAGGCCGCAATACTTACTATAAAGGTATGCAAAATAGTATTGTCCTTATGCGATACTTATGCATATTTGGTAGATCTAAGAGAGTGATTGCAACGGGCAGCAGTGAAAACCGTCAATAATTCAATAATTGTTTCAAAATTCCGATTTGCTTTCATTACTTTCACGATTTTATATCGTAGAATATTATAAGAAATTATTGTTAAACATTTTCATGCACCCATGTATGCATATGGAACAATATTCACACACATGCACACATTCATTCATAGAATGGATGAAGTTCAAGTTCAATGTTTTAAAGAATCTATTTGCAAAATATTTTATATATGTGCAATATGTTGATATACATATATACATATATATAATTATATGTATGTATAGGATATCCTACGCCCGCAGGCTTTCCTTTCGATACAAGTTTCTCATGACGTTTCACAATGCAAGTATATACGCGTATATACATACAAATATTTTTAGTTCTCATCGTTTGGTGTTGTGATTTAAATTGATTTCCTTATTAATGAAAACTGATGATGATGATGGTGATGATGACATTTTAACTGAAACTTCCCTCTTCAAAATTGAATTGAAAGAATTAACAGCTTGATAGAGAATATCGAAAATCACACACAGTCGTATAGGAGTTTATATATAAAAGATATTTATATATAGGCATAGATATATGTATACATATATCTATATAGATATATACAGACATAAGTATATAAAATACATATAAATGTATTATGTTTCTTATTATAAAAATTTTAATTGAATTATATATAATGATAATATGCAATAATAAACAAAGGTTAACTAAAAAGAATCAGAAAAATTACATTGGCCCTGGTAGCATTTTTGACGCCTAACAACTCAGAACGAAAAACCGAAACAAAGACAGATCAAGTAAAAAAATTACATTCGATTGTGACCGAAACTTATGTACACCCACCTTTTCAACAAAAAAAAAAACAAAAAAATGAGATTTCGATACTTTATACTGTTATAAAGGCGCAGCGGATTTTTTCCACTTTCCCCATATACTATAAGAGAGCAAATGCAGAAATTTTTATCGATATATCAATCGCTATTTTAGAATATGACTAGAGAGCGACAGACTAGTTTTTGTGCTTTCGAAAACGTAGATATTCTCAGTTTATGTTGTACTGTGGGCGTGCCCTTTGAAGGATTTTACAGTGCGTGCAGCAACTTTCAATGTATCTGCAAACTTTGAAACTAATAGCTTCATTTTCGCGATCAGGAGAATAGTTACGGCATACATTACTCAGCCAGAGAGACAGGCGGAAAGACGGACGGGCGAGCACCTTTAAATCAATTCAGAATACAATGCCAATAGTCAAACAGACAAGCAGGTATACCAAAAATGAATGGATAGTTTTGCTCGGCATATGCGAATAAATGCAAGTTTGTCGCAGAGGTGAATAACTGTTCTTGCTCAATATTCATGCAGGTTTTTGCTATTCCATACATGTATATTCTTAATCCACAGGTATTTCTCCTTTTCTTCTAGTGAAGCAGTTTTCAGTTTCTCGACAGTAAGGGGTTTATTTGCGCGTAACTATATTTTCAACTTTCTATCGTAATCGTTGCAGATTGTCACTAACTGGGAATATTTCAGAGGTGGAAAATGATGTATCCATCTATTTACAGTTACACGCATTATAGTTTGGAGCTGACTTTGTCACAAACGTCGTTAGCGATCATGCTCTTCATTCACGACTTTCGTAGTTGGACATTCTGTCATGTAAATGATATTCCTTGCAGCAAAAATATATCCCCCTTGATCTTTGATCAAATTACGTAAAAACATCCGTTGAGGCAGGTCGTGAACTTTTAGCTTTAGTGACTTATAGAATCCGTTTTAAGGTTCCACACTACAATTAAGCAACGTTGTCCGACTTGGCAAACTAATTAACGAATTTGAGATGTAAAGAAAATTTTTGTTGGTTTTTCTACCCACCAATGACGGATGGGGGTTATACTCACTTTGTCATAATTTTTGCAACACCCAATAGGACGCTTCAGAGACTCTATAAGATAGACATATTCTTGATCAGCATGAAATTCTGAATTGATTAAGCCACGTCTGTCCGTCTGGTGTCTGTGTATTGTGTCTGATATTTGAACTCGTGAGCAGTAGCGGATTTTATCCAGTCGAATTACTTGTATTTAGGGTTTTTGGGCGACCCGGATTGTGAATTAAAACGGCCAGCTTAGTTTCTTCTTTCACTAGCAATTGTTTCTTAAAAACATTACGTACGAATGGTAAAAAAACTCAATGTATTCAATAAACAAATCAACAGTATTTCTACCTACGTACTTTGCTCCTTTTAAATGCTCCGTTCAAAGCTCCTGTCCGAATCCATTAACGTGAATTAAACCTCCCTTTTCCCGATGGCAGTCATCGTCCTTCTATTTACCCCGTATTTATCGTTGCTTTTCAGATCTCTGCACTTGTATGTCCCTAGAGCGCCTACTTATACAAATTGCAGTGGGCGGAACAAGAAATCCTTTAATATTAGAGGAATGGTAATCCAATTAAAAACTAACAGGCTACAAAAGATATTTCTAGCAAGCAGGAGTTGTATGCGAGCAGAGACAAAGTTAGATACGATTTTCG
>CCAG010021019.1:0-13441 GCA_001077435.1 Glossina morsitans morsitans
AATGAGTAAACATTAATATGATAAAGGAAATCAACTTTGACCGGCAAAACATTGTTGTTGGCATTTGAAAAAGTGTAGTGTTTTTTATTTATATTTATACAAAATAAATTGGGATTTATTTATATGTGTGGGTATTTTAATCTCATGTTATCTTCTTACGATTATTTGCATGCGAATATATTCGACTAAATAGCTATTGAATGCGACTCGGAATTATCATAATGCATAGTGTAGTGTAGGTAAACCATTATGTTCTATCAGTTTTCATACATAAATACGAAATTATAAATAATTCTGTTGTAAGTAAATAAACCACTTGTTAGAGATTCTATGATCTTTTGTGTTGGATGCATATTATGTGTAGAGCTCTTATAAGGCCCGAATACTAATTGTTTTGCCGAAATATTGTCATAAATGTTTCGAA
The DNA here is from genome assembly GCA_001077435.1 of Glossina morsitans morsitans. NCBI lineage: Eukaryota > Metazoa > Arthropoda > Insecta > Diptera > Glossinidae > Glossina > Glossina morsitans. The sequence goes on from CCAG010021019.1 coordinate 425, forward strand.
ACAAAGCGTTTTACTTTTATTCTATTTCTGCTTCTTTTAATGAAAACTCGATTTTTGCTTTTATTTTTATTTATTTGTTTTTTTTTTTTTTTTCTTTAGATTCTTTGTGTTTAATACTCCAATATGTTGAGGTCTTATCGAGGCTTGAATATCGCTCTCTAACATGTAGCTGGCTAGGCACTGCAGGATACCCACAACGACTTTGTTAGTTGGAAACCTGGTTTGTATCAGCGTTTTGTGGAAAATGCCTACAAACACTTACATCAACCGCTAACTAGCAATCATGCAACCATACATACAAGATTTAAAATAAAAAAAACAAAAAAAAACAAAAAACCGGTCACTGAATTTATATGAATTTTTGTTTTTCCGTTCGTCGGTTGCGGTTATCAATTGGTATAAATCTTTATGATGTTGCACATATGTACAGACCTTTACGAATGAATATCTTTGCTATTGTTTCTTTAGTGTTTACACACACACACACACACACACACAGCATTGCTTTATTGTTTTTGTTGTTGTTGTTGTTGTTGTTTTTTGTTTGTTTTCTTTTTTAAATATCGTTTATCAGTTTAACTAAAACGGAAAATGTTTTTTTATTCGTCGCATGAAGAAACAATGAAATATTATTAAATTGTTAAAAATTAAACAAGAAAATATTTGAAACGTACAAGAAGCACATGCAAGGGCCATACTAAAGTCATTATGCATGTATGAATCATATGCACAAAATTCATAGATTCATAGGAATACATGCGGTATGCGTTAAGGGTGGTTGTGAGAGAAATCATGCATGCGATCGCCTGTTAAAATGGAATTAAAGTGTGAACGTAGTGTTTGACTGTTAGTTTATCGTTAGATTATCATTTTCAGTAGCGGTACAAGTTTTGTTTTTTTTCTTTTGTTTGGTTGAATATGCTTCTAATTGCGTGTAAATATGTTTGTGCGCATAGTATGCGGACATTAAATTACTGTATTATTGCCAAAAGTTAATTAACAGAAATGATGGTTCGGGAAAATCGAATTGTTTTCAATGCCGATGATAGATAAGAAAGGAAATTCCATTCGGAAGAACGCCGCAGGAATCTATACAAAATCCAAGCCGTTTGTAATAAATATATTTCATGCGGTTTTCCATTCCTCCAAATTTTCTATGAAATTTTTCTTGTTCGAAATTTTTATGTAAAAAGAAAAAAAAACTCTTCAAATTTATGATGACATTTATGCTTGAGAATTCAATTTCGTATCATTGCAATGTGTTTGCGTGTTTTTCTCAACCAGCCGCAAAATAACATAAGACTCTCGGATACTCAAAGTAATTATTAGGCTCTCTTGTCAGATCGTTCAATGCATCGCCGAAATACTTGACTTGACTTATGTTTTACTATTGTGCAATTAAAAAGGAGCTACCACGCCCACTTTGCCTCCCTTTGCCGAAAGAACTTTCAATCGTATGTCACTTTAGACGAGTTCACCCTTATTTGTTTCTCTGTTTTGTACTTCACACCTCTTTCTTATTCTTCTTTCAATCCTTCTATACCCTTTATATATATATATATATATATATATATGTATATATATATATATATGTACAAATATCTGCAGCATCAGTAAACAAAATATTTGTTATCTTTAATCATAACAAAAGATCTTTTCCTCTGCTTTACTCGACTAAGTTTGTGGGATACACCGTCATTAGATGTGTACGCGTCTACGTGCACACAGGCACATACACACACAAACATTTTTATATGCTTTTAAGATATTCAACACGCAGAGCTGACGTGTTTTTTTTTTCTACGTTTTGTTGTCATAATTATAGGTCTTTAAGTCTCATTCATTCTTCGTTATGCAATTATATATTTCTTAACTGATATCAATCGCCAATGTCTTTATCAGCACTCTTTTAATGTGGTAACATTCTTATGATGCTATATTTGTATTTAGGTGACATTTTCAACACCTTGACTTTTTGAAAATCTTTTGTGTGAAACCATTTTTATTTTCTATTAAAACGAAAACAAAAAAAGGGGTGAAACCTGGCATGTTAACGATGTAAGATTTTATCTACTGATTTATTCAAAAAATGGTGAGAAAAACTTCTTATATGGATGTGCAATCATCTGAAGGTTCAATACTTTTTGTATAAAAACTTTTATATAGAAAGCGCTACATATTAAGTATGATGGATAAAAGGCTTTACTTGCTTTATCATTAATCGTGGACGACCACCACTGCAAGATGGTTAGAAAGAATTGGGGAAAGAGAAAAAGATACGATGAACGGTGAGCATTTTATACCACTACCGACTGAGTATCCACTGTAACTAACATTTAAGTCCACGATTACCAACCTATTAGACGCCTTGAGATTTTGAGAATCATTGAATGCATAGACAGACAAATGCACGGTTGGATGACTGGACCGACTAACAAATACATTATTCCGCACAACTAAACGGTATCCGCATAAGTAAGTAAGAATCGCGACTTCTAAGTCTGTGCCCCCGCTTTCAAGCCTCAATGGGGTGGAGTTCAATTTGCTTGTAGTTATAGTGAGTGCTCAGTCGGTGAAGGCATAACCCTTACTGATTGTGCATATACCCACTAGGCTGCCGCCGTTTCCCCATTTCTTTCCTCAGTTCTTTCCCACCGCCACTATATTACATGAATAGGTGACATTCCCTGAGCGGTTGGTCGAACAATAAAAATGACGAAGAAATAATTTCAAATCAGCATACAATTTTACGCTTGTGGACTGTAAATACGGACAATTTGTGGGGTCTCTAATCAGCTTACTTAGGCAGTGACAACAAATATGTTATTCACGTCTGTGTTATTTTTCAGCTCAAGCTAATACGTTAGAGTTACAAAATATTCGATAGCATTTTCGCTGATCTTTAACTGATCTAAAGAAACATTTGGAACAGATCGATATCCCTGACAAAGCGAAAACTACAATTTTTTTGTCCATTGTGGGAGTATTTGTATTGTGATCACTCTTGCAGGGACGTGTTAGATCATCTTCGGAAATATGCGCACCAAATATTTGCTTGCAAACCAACTTTCATTCTATGCATTGTACATTAAAGCGTTCTAACGATTGCGTTCTAACTTATTTTTTACATCCGTGGAAGCTCCAACAAACTCAGACTTTTACACTAATTAGGAATACGTAAAGCGTATATCGGTCTATCACTTTTTCTTCGCTATTTAAACTCTCATAATATATATTAGGTATTAACATGTATGACGGGATGTACGTCTATGCTTTCGCGTACGTGTGATCTACATATAAGAAGCGAAAGGGAAGAAGGGAAGGGAAAGAGAACTTATAACGAAACAATCAATGATAATTAAATGAAGAATTTTCTTATTTCAAGACAAACTGTAACTATAATGTTAACAGAACTATAGCTAATTGCCTCCGCAACTTGTATTTTTCGTGAACATATCCTTAACCTTAATGTAAAAGCTAACTTAGTAGCTGCACCACATTACCTTACATTAGTATTGGTAGATTTTTTAATAACTAATAAATGAATAAATAACTTTATTAAAAAATACGCTCCAAGCTGAACACAAGATTTGTTTCTTGTTATCTATGATGCGGAAGGTTTTCATAATAGTATAAGTCTACAAGTTAAATAAACAATGGATCGAAGTACATTTCCCTGTTTGTCTTTTAAGGAGACCAACAACATCATAAATCAACGTTTATTAGAAAAGGTAATAAGAAAACTTTGAAGCCAAACACTTGAAGATCAAAATAGTCTCTAACAGGTCAAGAGACTGTAGTCGGCCACACTACCACCACCATTAAATACGCTACCCCACTCTATAGTCACGCATATAACGGCTTTTCAAAAGAAGGGGGGGATCCGATTGGAATCATTTCCAATAGCGTTTCCCGTGGACCAAAGCACGTTCATATAACAAATTTCGTAACATATCGTAAAAATTGCGGCCTGTAGGTTGAACGTAAGAAAACAAGAAGGTACACACATACGAACAGATTACCTTAGATAGATTTAGAAGGATAGTGTGAATTGAATGAAAGGCGGGTACATCTCAAGTCCGTTCGTGTGTTGCATCTTGTTACAAACAAACTTAATATATTCTCCTACCACAAATGGTGTAGGGTATTAAAAGTAACTCATCTATACTGCTTTGAAACAAATCTACAGACTTTACATTCAAAACAAGTTATTGTCATATGTGGTCTGCAATTTGCAAAAGATTAGCTAAGAACTCTTAAGAACTGGAAAACTAACTTTGTAACTTTGTAAATAATTTTAAAATTTCTTATCATTTGTTACGTAAGCAATATGCACATATTTAGAAAATAAACGTAAGTTGCGGTTTAGGGATTTTCAAAGCCAAGCAAAGAGAGACAAGTCTCGATAGGAATGAAAGGAGTGTGAAGTATGCACGAATGGTACGTGCGTGTATCACATTGCATCGAAATTCCTTTTGGATCGTTAATTGAAACCACAGAAAGACTGCGCAACTTGCTGCAACGAATGCAAACATAAGACAGTTCTTCCCTAACATTCATCTTTCAATTCATTTCTGCCAGTTGTCTGTCCATCTGTCCATCATATTTTCTTCAACCTACAGATCGCACTTTTCGAGATATTGATAGACAAACGCTCTTCAAAATGGTTCGGATTGATCCACTTTTTCGATCATTTTTAATATGATACCTTATTTTGAAAAGACATTATATGAATAACTGTACTAAATGCAATGGTGGGCCCTGTCCCACTATAGTTTTTACTGGCTGAATTCATATTAAAGTAAAAGTCACGTAAATCAATCAAAGATTTCGCGAACTTAATAAATATTATAGTTTTCCCATTCATAGATTTCGTTGTTTTACTACTTTTTTCTCAAAGAAAAATTTCCAAAGTTTGCAATTTTTACGCAAACGACACAAATCCACGGCTGAGTATTATTTTTTTTGTTTGCTTTTTGGGTAAATCGCATCCAGATTACATCTGTGCGATCACTGAATGTATATGAATATCTTACAAGCCTACTTGATGTTCTTCAAGGAACACAATGAGCGGTTACAAGCTTATTCTGTTCTTTCAATGGTACTTTAATGCACTTTACAACGCACTTTAAAGGAAATTTGGAAAAAAAGGAAAAATAGATGAGTAACATTGAGTTTAATGAAATTCGTATTGCATTATTATCAGGCGTTTCTTTGACGTGCTATATTTTAATGAAAATGTATAATATTTCATAAGTTTATGAATGAAAATGTCCTTTTACTTTTAGGTTAGAAAAATACGTGTCGATTATCGTACTCATATTCATCGTGTTATGCTGCACCACTTTGAGAAGGGATGGACAGCAGCGCAGTCATTTCGTGATCTCAGCGAACTTTTCGGTGCGGGCACAATCAGCGAAAGTCGGTGGAGGGAATGGATTGCCCGTTTCAAATCTGACGACACTGGTTTCGAAGATAAGCAAAGAACAGGTCCACCATCATATTCCGACGACCAGTCACTTTTGGCAGCCGTGGAAGGAGACGAAACCCTGATCACATGAATGCTGGACCCTTCAATCACCCTTCGTTGTCTCAAAAGGCTTAGAAGGACACGGAAGTTGGCCGGATGGGTCCCCCACGAATTCAGCGGCAGTAATAGATCCGAACGTGTCCGAATTTTGACCGATATGTTTCCACGAAGCGAGCGTTTCATCTAAAAACGCCTGATAACTAGTTATGCACCAATCGATTAGTTTAAGTCTGATGTGACTACACGAGCTATGCCAATTCACTTTGATCACAAGCACATCGCTTATCCACAGGATTATTTGATCAACAGGAAACTAACAAAATGAATATGTCGCCAATCACTGAACAATACATATAAGACCTATATGTATAAAATTTGAATATACATTTGCTTATATGCGCGTGTGTGCGTAATGTACGTGAGGACATTAAACATAGGGAAGTGAAATAATTACATTGTACTGTATTTTCGACTGCAAGAGGTAAATAAATATAACAAATATATATATATTTGAAGTAATAATAGTAAAGTGAAAAAGGAAATTATCAGAATCAGTTCAATAAATTTATACTCATGAACGTATCATACACGTACACATAACAATAGATAGTTGTTTGTGCGACCCAAATGCAGAAATGCACTTTCGGATAAATTTGTTTTAAATTTCATTTCGATGACTATTCGGATAACTCTAACTGGATTGCATTGACCAATCAACAAACGTTCTTCGCCATACACACACAAGTGTACAAGTTACTCGTTTACATCCACTTGTATACATACGTGTGTGAGTAAATCAACCCTACTTTTTGCTTTTCGCTATTTATATATGCTTTGGTTAAAAGGAAGGAAGGCAGTCAGACTTTATGCTTATAAACATTAACAGAGTAAAGTCAGTTAACAGTGCGCAGTCGTTCTGGATGGACGTGTATGGTGAAATTTCTATATAGATTGCGAAATCGAATGTATACGATATAATTAGTTTTTGTGCGTGTATGTGCATGTGTGCGTGTGTGTTTTCATATATTATTTCTCCATAAACACATACGTGCCGGGTAATAAGAATTACAAAATAATTTACATACAAATATATATCGAGAGCGATCGGTGAAAATGGTCGTTCAAACTTCAATAAATTTACCAATTCGCAATAACAGTTCGCCGGTGCATATATCTCGCGTGCAAATCGATTGGGATATTAATGACAGTGTAGTTCCACATGTTACTGAATATGACGACTTCCAAGATTGGGCCAATGGGCATTGTCGCCTTGTGTATTCCGCTAATAATGAAGATGCGAGAAAACATTCATCAGGTTGGGCAATGAGGAACACTAACAACCATAATATTAACATATTGAAAAAGAGTTGTCTGGGTGTCTTGCTGTGTTCCGATAAGTGCAAGTTACCCAATGGCAATAATGTTAACTTAAGACCCGCCATCTGCGATAAGGCCAGACGTAAACAACAAGGGAAACCGTGCCCGAACAGGTAAGTCCATTGAAAGCGACCTCAATAGTGTTAATTCGTATTCTCTTCAAGTTCATGTGTCTACCGCGTCGTAATTCGAGTGAATCAGTAAAAGCTTTTGATTAAATATCGATATTAATTTGATTTTCCAGAAATTGCTCGGGTCGCTTGGAAATTCAACCGTGCCGTGGACATTGTGGATATCCTGTTACACATTTTTGGCGTCGCTCCGGTAATTCTATATTTTTCCAAGCCAAGGGTACTCATGATCATCCCAGACCCGAAGCTAAGGGCTCCTCAGAAGCCCGTCGTTTACTGGGAACTGGTCGCCGTGTTCGTAGTTTGGCCGTCCTCTTAGCTAGAGATGCTGCTCTTAATGAAAAACTAAATAGCTTAAAGACTTGCAAGAACCAAAGGAAAAACTTGAAAAACAACAGTGAAAGTTACAATCGTTGTTTGAAAAATGACTTTCCCTTGGCAATGCAAAATAACTCAAGCGCGGTAGCTATGTCTGCCTCCTATGCAAACATCTCTCAAAAGCTTGGCAACAACAATGTGGTTAATCCCGAATGGATGGCGGTAAACAATTTGGAAGAGTACCCTACTTCTAGTGCCGCACTCACAGATTACGGATGTTCAATTGATACCACAATGGAACAGATGTCATGTATTCAAAATCATCCAAATGTAATAATGAACTCATCACTCGCGCAGCCAACATTCAGACACCCGCAAAATTATACGGTAAATAATTCATCGTCAATGAATTACAATGCTGTCTGCGATCAGCATCCTACAGCGACACCTTTGCAAAATTTCACAAATCATGATTCGCATAAGTGGTCTTCGGAAAACTGTGACGACAACTCCAGTTTAACTAGCAGCTCCGGCTATAACTCGGATGATTACTATTTCCCTGCTTACTTGCCTACAGCCTTCAATAATTTCGAAGCCAATCAAGGCGATTCTTTAACAACAACCGTATCCGTAGGGGCCCAAAATCCGAATAATTCGTACTATTCAACCTCTTTGTCATCGGAAAACGACATGTATTGCAGCAACTTCGACTCTAATCAAGCCTTACCCATGTTTGAAAATGGAACAGCGAATTATCAGGCAATACCTACTCATAGCTCGCATTTTCCTGAGAGTGCGCCAAATCAATCTGAGCTGAATCATGCTATAGCTGCATCGGATCCCACAGCAGGTAGAAGTGTTGACTTTTACTACAGCAATGGCGGGGATGCCTGGAACATACAAATGAACTCATCACCGGTAATTTATGGCGATAATGCAAATGAAACTCTCCACCCTTTAATGCAACAAAATCAAGCGATGACTTTGCCCACAGGGGTTTATTAACACATTTAATTATTACTTATTTAAGTGCTTTTATTGGTTGTAAAATTTCTCGTTTAAGAATATCTTTTAAACAATTTTCACATCACTTTTTTTTTACAATGTACTGCATTCACTTCACCAAAATTACATATGTAAAACATTATGTTATGATCACAACGATACGCAAGTTTTTAAGATTTTATTTGACAATATTTCATTTCTTCTTCTTCTCGTAGAATTAATGACGCCTTCTTCTAAACATTATTTTAATTTTATTAATTAAGTAGAAGAACACGTGCGCATGCATGTGTACCTTTCGATGTAGTCTAGTCAATTTCCAATGTTAACGAAAGTTTTTTCACATCACTGTTAAATGCATAAATGTATCCGATAAGTTTCTACTTTATTATGAAATAAAAACTTTTTCTTTGTGTTTTTTCTACACAGTCCGCATTTGTCTTTAAACATCACCTTCGGTGAACAGTCAAATGTTATCCAAATTTGAACGCATGGTAGTAGAGTGTAATTGGGGGGACAAACAGTATTCGTTCCAAATCTATAAAAAAAAAACCAAGTTTGCCTTGGAAAGAACCTATCGGTTACCTACCAGCTAATGGAGACATAAAAATTCTTACTGTTTGGTATTAAACATAAACAACTTCTTCGTGCACATGGAATTGTTTATGCGATTTGTAAATATGGAATTTAGGTTAGAAGTTGTTAAAGGAAATACACTAAAACCTTATCCTAGATGTTCTCAAGTTTTCATTTAGTATTTTTTTGTTGATATTGTTATTGATGAGTCAAGTTACATGGCTCTCCAAACATGATTTGTGGAATTATTTTTTTCGAACGACCCGGGCAAATATGAACTTGATAGTCAATATTTCGGACTTTGATAAGACAAACTCGCTTGCGATAGCGTATGTAACAAATGGAAAACTATCTTTGGTTTCTTTATTTCTATATTATTTAATTTCTTTGTAATAACTTTTGTATATATTAAAATTTATTATAAATCATTCAATAAATTCGTAGGATTGCATATATGTGTGTCTTGTCTTTGGGCCAGGATATACAAGTACATCATACTTCATCAATTTATGGCCTATAGGCTGAATAGAAAAATGCACACCAGATCTCAGACAGATCAAAAACAAGGAGACAGCCTTAAAGCAATTCGGAAAATGATTCCGCATCTATTGACACAATAAAAGGTGGGTCTGCCTCAAATCCTTCTTGGTACTGCACACAGCCACAGTCTACACACGAAATTCATATTTTTCCATTATTTGACAAAAACAAACGTAACTTGTAGACTAAGGTGGCTGGCTTAAAGGTTGGTACTATTTAAAATCACGATATTCGTCAATAGTGGCGGCATCTATGTCATCCTACGAACTAATTGAGCGGATCCTATATTCTATAATATAATAATTCCAATAATCTCTTCCCAATATGTCACCCAGTGTGGGAGGTTAATCCGGGCGCGGTCGCATTCCGTCATCAACTCTTTTTCAACTTTGGAATTCACCCCTTCCTCCAAAGTGTAAAAGAAAAACTTTAGAATTCAATTTCAATTTTTGCAACGGTGAGCATTCAGAGAAATAACTAAGTAAGTAAACAGAGAATCAGAATTTAACTCTAGGGGACATTTCTAGATCGTACGACGACGAATGACAACCCTAGCATTCTCTAATTTATTCACTTATATATACAACTCGGCCCCAATGAAGTCCTAACTGAATTAAGCAATAGAAAATTATTGGCTTCATATTCAAGTTGTAACATAAAGTTAATTAAGAAGAAAAGACTTAAAGCAGGTATCTATCTATATATAAATGTGTAAACAAAGGTGAAAAAGAAGCAAGTAAGGAAATTATACTCAACTGTGAACGCTTTTTTCACACCCACCATATTTCTCTTAAAAGAAAGACGTGTAAAACGTGTAAAAAATTCCATATACAACTTTTGAAAATAAATTGGATCTCACCTTACGTGATGTCACGGCCGCTTTACAAAAATCATTGTCAATGACATCCTGACAAAATTGCTCTAGACGCACACGGCAAAGAGCCATCAACTTTCAGGGAGAGATTAAAGATTCTCACTAAGGCACCACAGAGTTCATTAGCATCAGAGTTGGAAACGTCTGACGGAATGTCATAAAAACCGTGCAAGCAACTGTGCTTTAATAAAGTAAAAACTTGAAGTGTTTCATCTTCTGATATAACCAAATTTAAAATTGAAATAGTGTCTTTAATTTCGTGGGTAGTCAGTCTTGCAGTCATTACTATCAGCACAAAAGTTGCATTGGAAAAATTGTGCAAAAGGCTCTAGGGCTGAATCAAAATATTAAAAGGTAACGAGGTGATCTCGCTTTTCGTCTTCACAAATTTATAAAAGTATTTGTATTGAGTGAGAGTAGTTGAAGTAATCTATCTGCAGACCTCTTTACATCCTTATACCTACACTAGTTGCGGCACAGGGTATATTAAATTTCCGCAGACATATGTAAAACGCAGAAGGACTTAAGATAGACCCACCTTTTACTGTATCGATCAATTCAGCAAATAGTTCTGTGCCTGTCTGTCTGCCCGTCTGTCCGCTCATGTAAATTTGTGTTCAAGCTACAGGTCGCAAATTTTGAAATATTTTGATGGATCGGTTCACTTTTTCGATCACTTCCCATATAACGCCCTACATTAAAAAGTCATTATATGGAGAAAAATTGTAATTTTCAAAATTTCTCGACAAAACTTGGACATTCTAAATTGGTATGAACAATATGCTTCGGCTGAGCCAATTTTTTGAACCCTCTCTCATCCAATTATTCCCACGAAAATTGTATCTTTATAAGGTAACAACTAAGAACGTTATAGGCAGGCAACGCCAAGTATTACCTACCATACTACACCACTTCGCCTAGTACAGTTATTCGATCGTTTTGGTGATAATACACCAAAAAGTAAAATATTTCAAAATTATTAGTTTACTTAGATTGAAAATTGTACTTGAGAACGTTATAGACAAGATATCTAAAATAAAAATCGTAAAAGGATTAGCTACTTAAGCAAACAACGTAAGGCAATAAATTGTATATCGATAAGTTGTATATCATTACGTATATTAATTCAAAATACTGTCTCATTGTATTGAGAATGGGTACAAAAACGACAAAGAAAGTTCTTAGCCTCTCGAAATATCACACGAAAGCTATAATAGATAAACGGATTGCAATAAGTATCGAAAATGCTATAATAAACTGCATGCGTATTGCATGCTTTCTCTCGCCCTTATATGCTTTTCAGTCTTTTTTATATAATTTGCTCAGGTATATACTTAACATTTATAGCCGTTAAATGAGATGTCGTGTCAACGATTTACGAATTTTTGAATTACCCGCAAATCAAATGCATAAGCAATTTTTTAATCCAATTATAAATTTATTGTGACATTTTTGTCTCCATGTAGACAAGTACGCGCACCATACAATCGCCGCAAAAATCCATCCTTTCAAAAAGGCTTACACACTATAAACAGATTAAAATAATAGTTGTTTAAAAATGCAGGAGTTTATCCCAAACAAAACACAAGGGCAAACTATGAGAGTATGAATGATTAGCATGTTTTTGTTTTCTTTTTTTTTTTTTGCACTTTTCGCTTTTAACCCTTAAACGTTGCATCGATAGCTAACGTATCGTATATGTATTTATTTCGAGCCAATCTAACGCCCATTTCCAAAAAGTACATGCGCATCGTTCCGCAATGCTTTCTCGAACTCGAACTCATCGCATTGCATTTATAATTATTGCTCTTTTTTTTCCTTTTTGTAAATACTATTAAGGCCAAGAAGGTGAAACTCTTCACTCATATGCGTATACACATGTGTACATGTGTATGGAGGAACTTGATATTATATGCAAATTATTATTTAAATATTGAACGCATTAAAGCAAAGCATTGCTGTTTGTATGCCTACTTTGTAATGCCTAGGTAAGTGATACTAGGTACACACGCTTAACACACTCGGAGCATGACTTGAAAGAGGATTCATTTGATGTATGTGTTTGTTTGTCGTCTTTTTGATTTCATTTGTGTTAATTTGTGTACAATAAATCACAAACAAAACGCGTGCGCTTCCTGACTAAAAGATGTGCTTTGTTGTTATCCTGTTATTGTTTTCTTGTTTTTTTTTTTTTCACCTAACGCTTGAGGGCTTGAGAATAATTTAGAGAAGTGTTCGTACAAACATACATTAATTCGATCGGTTAATGCGTTTTGGAAGTTTGTGTGTTTGACTTTAAAAGATTTCATTGCCGTTGCTTGTTCTTCTTTTTTGTTGTTTCTAGTTTATTACCGTAATATGCAAATTTATTTATGCTATGTGTCATCCGATACCCGTGATATTTATTTCCTTATTGACATGTTCACAGACATACTTTGCTTATATAAAATACGTGACTATTTGCCCTGGTTTTGTCCTATTCTGTCCTTATCCTAAAGAGAACCTATAACAATTTTCAATATTCGAATTATTCGCTTGCTCAGAAATCGTTCAAAATGATATATATATCTTTAATCAATCGCATTCACCACATGAAATGTAAAAAATGCTCTATTAAAGCGTAGACATCTTTGACTTCCTTGAAATTTTGAGCGGGATACCAAAAGTTA
>CCAG010021029.1:0-33888 GCA_001077435.1 Glossina morsitans morsitans
AAAATGGTTGTTTTAAGTAAGATTGACTGTGCTTTGATAATTTATGGCAATAGCTGCAAATCTAATATCAACATCCTTAACCCGGTCTATTACCAAGCCCGCAGAGCAAGTTGCTACGCTTTTCGGACGACACCCATAAATAATATTATAATAAAAACTGCTTTAGAAAATGGACTTTATAAGTTAGAAGCTTCTTAATTCTGCGAGAGAGACTATTATTGCCAAGAAGAGTCGAAAGTCATCATCTGCAATTGATTATTGTTTTTATGTCGCAAAAGAATTGGACATTCCCTTAAAAATGTTCTCCTATTTTGGTGTTAAACCACCGTGGATTTTGAAAGACTGCTCTTTTGACATCTCGCCGTCTATGCACAAGAAAGAAGACACTCCAAATTACGTATTCAGGAATCTAAAGCTGAAAACACCCAACTACTGGAGAGTAACGGTTAGAAACTTTTAAACACAGTTGGCTCAAAATCTTCTGGTCTGCCACCTGTTTCTGCCGTGGTAGTTGCTTCAGGGCAGGTTCTTCTCATTGACATATTTCACGAAAGTTCTTCAACTTTCGCAACCGAAGCTACAGCTATCCTGCACGCTACGAACCTTTCCCATAAAGACAAACTCAAAACCGTCGTTGTTACTGACAGTTTGTCTACATTAAAAACTATACGGAATCCTTCGACTTCGAGCACTATCAACAAATTAAGAAAAGTTATTACAACACTCAGGAAAAAAATTAAAATACTTTGGGTATCAAGTCATATCGGTTTATTGGGAAATGAGCAAGGTGATCGAGCGGCAAAGTATGCTGCTTCTGCACCTCTAATTATGGATGATGTCATGGAAAAGTTGGATCTTCAAAGATGCATCCGAAGAAAAGTTAAAGAGAAAATTACAGAAGGAAATCTACAATAACATCATCAGCACTACTCTTCTTTTAATCCACAATTAATTTCACCTTTAGGCTCTTAAAGAAGTCTTCCTCCCCAATCTACAATTGTGGACAAATGTTTACTATAAAGGACATTCTCTGTGACTGTCTTAACTTTCCCTTGGCTAGAAGTATTGCATTTGGAGCGACTAATCCCATCAACATTCTCAAATCAGCTACAGAAAGAATATCAATACAATATATTGCTTTATTAAAACTAATAGGCTCAATATCTAATATACTTTTATAAATTAGAGCCGATAGCATGCGTTGCTAGTGCTCAATGTCTACTTATTTTAATGCAAGAATTTATTTCATTTGTGTAAAATTATAATAACAATAATAGTAACAGATATTAGGAAATTCATTTTTGATAAGATTACGGAGAAAATTAACGATTGGTTTACCGAGGACGACGATTACAGCAAGCATTACCGCAACTTGGCGGACTTTACGTTAAGAGTCTTATTGCACAAAGATTCTAAATTGATAAACAGATAAAGAAAAATTATTTTACAATATAATTTTTTTAATAATAAAACATTTGTCTATATTTCTTGGTACGAGAGTTTTCAAGAGAGAGAGTTTTATTAAAGCGTATATATCAGTTGAATAAATTGGAATCTTTTATTTAATTTATAATATGCTTTATTTAGTTTAACATAAGTAAAAATTTTTACAATCATATTTTTATTTACGCTGCTTTATGGGCTGCTTAAAATGAATAATTTTACATCGTGAGACACTTATGGGTTAACCAATAATCTACTGTCAGCACTTTGCATACTTTAATGAAACCGGAAAGAATCTTTATAATAGGGTGCAATAGAAGTCCGGTGTTTACAATGAGTTCAAAGTTGTTTATGAAATCCTATGGTTATAACTTTTTCCGTTAGAAAAGTCCTCAAATTAACCGTGTTTGTTAGACTGATCTGGTACTGTTTGGTGTTTTTTTTCACAAAAACGCTCTTATATGTATCTCATGACGAATATTCATTAAAAGCACAGAATTACCTACTGATCCTGTTTTGAAACGTTTGTGAGTGTGTAAGGCCATATTATTATTAACAGAATATTTTGCTATATAAATAATGAGAATGAGTCAAACTGCTGCTCATTAACAGCGTTACTATTGCAATTGATAACAGAAACACACAAAGTCCGTAATAATCGCCTGGTTTGAAGTTTGAACAAAATGTTGGAATAGCTTGTCACTTAGTTGTCTCTGCTTTTGTCAAATCAATAAAGTTTACATAAAATCACTTTTAACTCGTTGATAATTTTACCATTGCATTACTTATAACAGTCAACAAATAATTACTAACGTTGTGATTAAGCATGACATACATACATACATACATATACATACATACACAACCCAGCAGGTATTTAAGCGCAAAAAAGTGACCAGAATTATTGAGCATGCTCTACAAAAAGGTCTTCACGGCATCCTTTTCAGAGCAGGAATATCTTTAAAGGCCGGCATTTCGCTAGATGTTATACGACATTAGTAATCTAAAGTTGCTCGCCCGAGTGACTTAGAAGAGACCTTTACTTAATTTACAGCCGATTTTCTGCATCGCATAAGCGCTTTGTAGAAATGTCGACTTTTTTATTTTGAAATTTTATATATATGAAATCTTGCTACCTGAGGAGTTTGCGCAGTTTGAAATCCCTTTCACAATAGATTCGTCAATGATGATTGTTTTAATGTTATCTCTCCTTTTTCCTTTGTTAAAACGACGCCCGGTATACGGCAAAGAAAAAGACGATCCTTGTAGAGTGCCACTCATTAATGGAAAAGAGTCAGATGCATAATAGTTAATTCTAACTTTAAACCGCCTATGCGACATGAATGATTTGATGCAGTTGCGGAATTTGAGTTCAAATTCCATGATCAGGCACCACGGCACGCTGATCTGAGCTGCTACATCTTAGTCCTACTGATGTCATTTTAATTAACTGAAAGAAACGAAAAATTTAGAAAGACAATAATTGTACCCTACTCCACTTATGGTAAGAATACGTCGAAGTCATGCGAATGCCTGCAATACTCAGAATGAGGTGAGATAGTGTTACATCGATGTGAGCTTTACTGCCCATATATCTGCTTCATGTCCTTCCTTTTATATTTGCATCCAAATTACAGGCCGATTTTTAAGATGGATCGATGATATTAGCGTATATTTTTTGGTCTAAGCACGAACACAATTGAAAATGGATTGCCTCGAAACACTTTTGCAGCGACTGCGCGTATATAAGGCCATTTCGAATAAGTGAAAAAACAAATTTTCATTTTTATTATTTCTTGCCAAAAATATGTAAAAAGACTACTTTGACATGATAATTGAATATGAGAACTTTTGATGGGGTGGAATCACTTATTCAATTACTTCGAATTCAATCGTTCTTTAAGAAATAAGCTTCTTGTGGCAACAAAATCTAATTTTGAGCATTTTATGACATAAATGGACCAGAATAGAAATTCCTATTACCAAAGCCCTAAAAAAATAACTAGTTATTACTTTCCTCATATGATGCAGCAGCTAACAGCTTAAGGGCTGTATTCTGTAACATTCGAATTCTATCAAGAGACTGAAGTGCATTTGACCAAATGAATGATGCTGTTTTGTGAGTCTGCTGTCTGCGGGTCCAGGGCTAACGCAAGGAGTTAAACAAGAGGGAATCGAAGAAGTAATATAAACCAAATGTTCAGCAAAGTGTGGATGAACCACATGATTACCGCCAGTGGAGAACGTTAGAGAAATGTGATAACTGATATTTTGTGACACAAATTAAATGATTTCAGCTTCGACGATATGTGACTTCAACAACATGGTACAATGCGCTACATATTTCGTGACAAAGTCAATATATTGGACGAAAAGTCGAATGCTGGTATAATCTTTAAAAGTGCATATGTGAACTTGCACTAAAGAGCATGCGATATAACTCCACAGGACGTTTTTCTTGGCAATTATGTTGAGGCATCGGTTTGTTTCAATGCTCCAAAAACTCTTAATGGCTTCATTTTCCAAGATTATTCGCTTCGTTGAATAAATAAGGGCAGATTTATGAGGAAAGGTGATTAAAAAGTCGTGTTTCAGTTTTGGACCTTTATAGAAATCCAGAGCAGTTCTTTTATGCATGAAAGCATTTTTAAATAAAAATGACATCAACCAATATCTAAAACATAGAAAGAATACATAGATGTAGTTAATTAATTTAAGACAAATTTAACAAACGTTATAGGTACTCTTGGTAG
This sequence comes from Glossina morsitans morsitans, assembly GCA_001077435.1. Lineage (NCBI taxonomy): Eukaryota > Metazoa > Arthropoda > Insecta > Diptera > Glossinidae > Glossina > Glossina morsitans. The sequence goes on from CCAG010021029.1 coordinate 4,197, forward strand.
GCTTTTTGTAAAAATATTAGCAACCATGTTCACAGTGCTGCAGTTCGTTAACTGAGTTTCATGTCTTTTCTAAGGTAGTGATATTCGTTTACTAACCTAACGTAGTTTTGTGTGGAGGCATCAGTTAGTTTTCCGCGCATTACTGACAGTCAATACAGTCTGTTATTGCGTTAAGACTGCTCTTTAACCTCTTGCTGTAAAATGGAATAAAAGGAAGCGCGGTTCCATAACTGTAAACTTTAAAGGTAAAGGGAAGTTTAATCCGAGCAAACAATTTGCTGTTTTTGCTCACGCCATGTTTATAGTGAATCGGGTTGTCATTTTAATTAAAACAACGCCATTTATGCTGAAGTTGATAAAGATGACGCTAACAGTCGTGGACAATAACTTAAAAACTTACAACGCCTTCAGCCGAGATTACCGGAACTAGACAAGAACAAGCGTAAGTCAAACTCTAATGCTGATCAAATATAACAATGCTAATGGAGAAGTTGACGACCACAACAGCGGAACCTAGAGACCATCGCCAAGTGCTTACAAATATATTGGTCACTTTTTCACTTAAAAAAGGCATTTATTGAGAAAAATTGATACAATATATACTAATCAAAATATTTTCCATCATTTTCTACAACTTTTTCCTGCTATAGTACGCTGGGTCTGGCAGAGCTTCCTGTTCGATCTGCAGCAGTGTATCCTTTACAACTCTTGCAACGTGTGGCCAAAAGCTGTCATGCAAGAGGACGACTTTACGTCTGTTAACCACTATTAGTGGTCTTTTTTGCAACAATACATCGTTCAATTTGTTCAATCGACGTCAGTAGACATCTGCAGTGACGGTTTCATTCGGTTTTGGAAGCTCGTAATACGCATCACCTTGCTTATGCCCAACAAAACTTTATGGCCACAAATATTCCGCTTCAGAGTCCATGTGCATGGCGCTCCTCGACTAATCTATGACTTTTTGCGCTTTGGATTACCATGGTCGACCCACTTTGCATCGCCAATCACAATACATCTTCTTTTTTTGCCGGGCAAGTAACGAAACCGCAATGCTGAAACGGTTCGAAATGGCGTTTTCAGTCAAATCGTATAATAGCCACTTTCTCCACTTTTGGATCTTTCCCATCGCATGTAAACGTCTAAAAAACAGTTGATTCAGCTAAGCTGTTCGAAGTTTTTTTGAAAGCTTGAGGTGGGTTTTCGACCAATAAGTGTTGCAATTCATTGTCTTCGAATTTTTTTGGTCCTGCAAGCGTTCTTTGCCATTGACATCAAAATCATTACTTTCAAACCGTCGAAACTAAAACCAACAATTCGGTTATGATGGAGCAACGTCACCATAAGTTTCTTAACGATCTTTGGCAGCATATTTCATCATTTTACGATTGTGAATTTAACAGTTCAGTGATACTTAGTATTAGTTTATCAGTTTCGCTAAAAGATGTCACTAATCAAAAACCATGCAAGCACATATTGCGTCCCAGATGCAGTAGGCATGAGCAAGATGATCAATGGTAATGCTAATGTCGTACTAAAAGATCAGTTTAGTTGTAAATATATGGTAAGTCTTATCTTCAAGCTGCTGGAATTCGAATTAGATGTGACAATTCTGATCCCTTAACATATTCTATTTATTTTTGTTCCCGACATAATATCAAGTGTAACGATTACGATAATTTCTTTGTTAAATTATGGACCAAATATACCATTGGAGATGACTTTAATGCTACGCGTCTTTGGTGGGGTTCAAAACTCAAAAATACTGACGACAAGGAACTCTACAAATGCATACAAAAAATAAGTTTTCCGTATATCTTACTGGAAAATCCATCTACTACTAGAGCAAAATTTAACCCTCAGAGTCCGAATTAAAGAAAACTTTTGTAACGCGATTCACAAAGTATTCTTTTTATAAACAGTAGTTGTAGCGCAAGCGGTAACTCGAACAACGATTTTAAAAACGAGCATGCATCATCTTCTCTAAGAAACTTACATCCAAGAAAAAATTTACGATCATAAACTTTGGAATGCTACAAAATATTTACAAGGACCAACAAAGAGAAACATATCGATAAAAGACTCAAATGGCTTGTGGTATAAATCGGATTCTAACAAGGTATACATTTTGCTTTCAACGATCATGAAGACGAAAGAGAAGTTACGATTTTTATTGACAGTGCTTACGAAGTTTACCCATTTACCCATTATATATATATTCCTTAAGAAAGTAGAACGTGAAGGATGCCTTTTAAACGAGAAAGAGAGCCCGGTTTGCGAGTAGATATGTGCTAAAGCAATAAGCGCTTCGCTTAGAAAGGGCGTCATGTTATTGACTTTGACTTACAATTCAATTTTGAGCTGAATCATTACCCAGATCGATGGAAATATTGTGCAGGTTACATGTGGAATGCAAAATGTCTGGACAAGTAATCTCTGCTGACCGCATAAGCGATCCTATGAGAGTCTTGTACTCCGCGTCATTGACCTTCACTAATGCATTACATACTAACTGATGTCCTCTATCAAGTGGCGTTGCTATTGGTCTTTAAGTTTCAATTTTATAAGTCTGCAGTAGCTTCTTGATATATCATTTCTTACTAAATTGGATGGAACCAGTTTCGCCAGTTCTTTCCACTTCCTGGCTGAATACTCTGGATTTGTTGCGCTTAATAATATATACATCTCTACTCACTCTTAACTGTCACGCAAACTGTCACGTAAAGAGGATAAATTTTCGAAACATCCCAATCAAAAATTTTGATGTGAGATATTGTTGGCTTATGGCCACACCATTCTTCATACGGAGTAGTTCCGTCTAATGCTCTTGTTGGCGCTCTATTTCTTAAGTATGCTGTTGCGGTTACAACTTCCGTCCGTAATGTGTCATCAACCCTAGCAGTCATAATTGTACATGTTGCATCCCTATTAAAGTGCAACTAAACCGTTCTGCAACTCCATTTAGTTTGGTTTCAAATTTTTTGAACTCCTACCTTATTATCAATGAGACTTAAAATGTATTTACCTTTCTCCACATTAGGCTTGCTTATTAGATCACATAGATATGTATTTACTTTTAAATTATACTTACGCATTCAGCGTAGTGTGAATTAGTAGGCAACAAGTTAGTAATAAGAAGAAATTTGCAATTGATAGCGTTATTATTTTCGAAGTCAGTCGCGGCTGTTTTTCATTTATCCGACCGAATCTATAATTGATGATCTATTTAAACAAACAAGTAGAGCATTAGAGCGTTCTATAACCAAAACCGTTTCGTTGTTCAAAATGTTACTTTTTCTCTCTACCATAGAAAGGAGAAAGTGATCAATCAGGACGCCAGAGCAAGCCGTGCGAATTACTCAAGGCGTTTATTCGTTAGTTAAAAAATTTTCATAACATAGCAAATCTTCATGCAGGAAAATTTACATCCGCGCAGTGTTAATCCAATATTTATTTTAAAGCAGGAAAAGTCTGCATACAGTCTCCTTCGTTCATCTTCATTGAACTTGGTTGTTTAAAGAAAGTTAAGGAAACCTTACATGCTTCTTTTGAAGATTCGCAATTTTTAATATGCGCTATTTGCATAGGAGCGACTCTTATTATGATTGTTACGATTGCCTTTTCATCATTGGTTCTACAGAGGTGCCTCTCTTTCATTTGTATTTAATTTGTATCCGTGGTTTGAGGTTTAGGGGTGGCATTAATGAATAAGGTGCTCTTCGAATGTAGACTCCAACAATTCCAATTTTCTTCGTCTAGTTTTTCTACGCTGAACGTGGAACTCATTCTGACTTATTCGCAGCACAGGCAAATAATGAAGCGAATAATTATTTTTTTATTTGCAATTAAGTTATTTTCTTCGTAAAGGCTTCGCGCCCACAACCTTTTGTGAAAAATTTTATTTAGGAAATGAAAATATTTTTTACATTGTGAATGATAGAAAGTTTAAAGCACTAAAGTAAAGTGTTTCTACTTGAAGTGTGCTTTGATTTACAATAATATATTTTACTGTTTTGGCATTCTATTTGCTATTAAAAGTATATACAGGGGTAGGAAAAAATCATATGAACTTAATCTCTTAATCTCTTTATTATTATGTTTATTTCTATTTTTTTAAATCCTCTCCCGAAGGCTTTCGTCAAATTAAAACTCTTCTTGCTTTATGGAAATTAGTTTTTTGTGTATTTTGTAATAAAAATTAAGGACAAAATCAAAAATTCCTCAAATATTGTGAAACGAAAATTAATTGCGAAGAACAAAAAAAAAACGAAAACAATAGAAAGAAAAGAAAAAAAACGACACGGATAGAGAAATGCGTTTGTTAAAGAAATTAATTAAGTAAATAAAATAAAGAAAATTGTTAAGTTATTTGTAAAATCTCAAGAAGTTACCAATAAAAAGCTTCCAAATTAGAAATTTAATTATGTATGGATAAAAGAAAGAACTCAGATTTTCACATTACAACTACAGCTATTTTATCGGTGTAATGACGTCTATTTAATAAGAACAAAAGACAACAAAAAAAAGGTGAAAGAAGTTTTAATGAAATTTTGGCATTATTTATTATTAACATTCACGAATTCGATATTATGACAAATCGTAATAAGACTGCAAATTTATCTTCAGCCAAAAAAAAAAAGAAAACGCGACTAATAATAATAACAAATTGGAATTCTTGCCCTCAGCATATGTCCCATCAATAAGTACATCTGGACCAGAAGCAAATACAAAGAAACCCCTAAAAAAATTTTCAGGCATTTTTGGGTGAGAATTCAGCTTTAGTCAAATGATATAATCTATTTAAACCTGTCACAAATCAACAAATGCAACGACAGAGGATCCGAGGGCACCTATCATCAATGCAAATTTGGAAACCACACAGAATCATAACAATATGCCATGGTTCTGGCTTGTCCTCGATTGAATACAGAAGCAGCATGGTGAGGAGAGAATCGGAGAATCATACATTTGCGGATATTCCCAGGGGTTAAATGTCAACAGTCAGGTATTATTTTAGTTCAGTTAGAAGCCAGCAGTAAAAGAAATCAGCTTATAATTGGAATTGCTTGGCTATAGAAAAAGAAAACGAATAATTACGTAACATACTCCATCGCTGAGGCGGGGTATGGAGGGGTGTACGCGCGAGGGAAGGTAGAGGGACTGGGGACAGATACCGACGGAGTAAGAAGGGACCAATGAACGGCGTACAGGACAGCAGACTTCACAAACGGACTCACACAGTTTTATCCGATTTCAGGTTCAAATCTTTTTTTATTTGCATTTTCCTTTGTTTTTAGTTTCCTTTTTTATTGTCATGCGGCATAGCATTCCGGAACAAATCGTCAAAGGTTCTACCGAAACCTGACCTAGGTCGCGTGACACATTATGACACATTAAAATTGAGAGATGAAGCACTTGGGCAATAGGTTGAAAAGTCAGCTAATTGTATAAAAATATTTGTTTAGCGTAGCACTCAGAACAGATTTACACCATTCTCTCTATCGTAGGCTAGATTCGTAAGGCCACAAAATTTTAGCCAAAAAACTCAAAAGTCAAAACAAACATTAATTAACAAGCTTTCAGCAACTGAAAAACTGAAATTAAAAGAGCATAATTTCATCAGAAAAACGCAATTAAAATTTTGAAATATTGATTGAAAAGTTGTGAATATTTCGATCTGTTCATGAATTATGAACGCGTCAGTTTTCTAATCTCGGCGACCATCGTGAATTGGACATATAATAAATTCATTTCATAGTGGCAAAAAAAGTAAAAATACTTCACTTTTTTACCTCCTGTGTGCGTGAATTGTTGGTCAAAAAGCGCAAGTTTTTTTGTATTAAAATAAATAAAGGAATGATTTGGAAGGCGTTTCTAAAATATTAAAGCTTGCTTGTACATATATAGTCACCATTGCATAAGATGAATTAAACAACACTCTTTGCCTACGTTCCGTCGGACCGTTACGAAACCGCCGTACCATGGCATTAGAGAAAACCAGTTTTCCGAGTTTTAGAGGTAAAGAATTTTTGTTGCCTGTGCGAAACGCTTTCGAAAAATCAATATAGATGACATGCGTTTGCTTACGTTCTGCAAAAGCTTCAAGTATTTTCCCAGTGGAGAAAGCGTGATGGATTACAGGCGAGACCGAGCTCAATGATTTGCAAAACCCTTTAGTAACTAACCGCTCGAAGAGTTTAGGCAAAACAGTAAGTTTCGCTATGCCTCTGTATCTACTAATATTATTCTTCGGCCCTTTTAAAGTGGAATGATGATGCTAGACTTCCGCATTGAATGGAAATGTCAATAAACATTTTTGTATATTTTTGTCAAAGATGTTATTAGTGCAGCGGCGCACGCACGAATAATACAAGAGAACAACTCCTCCGGCCCCAGATAGATCGACTGTTTAAGAGACAATAATGAGTCAAGCACTTCTTCCTCCGGGAATTGCAAGAATGGAACTATTTTACAGGATTCAATCGGATGTGGACAGTTCACTTGTGGCAGACGATTGCAAGTGTATTGTTTTTGAAAAAACGCCACAAAATACTTAGTAGTCTCCATCAAATTAGACGATTCGGAGACTTCATATCCCATCATCGAAGGTAAGCCTTTGTGTTTACGTTTTGAATCAATAAACCCAAAAGAGGCTACCCAGCAATTTCCCTTTCATAAAATAATTCATTTTTCTGTATTTTCATAATTTCTGTAACTTATACTTTTCATATAATTATAGTCACATGACGCTTATATTTCTTATAAAGCCTACATTTTTTATTGCGAACCCTAATCAAACAAGTATTAAGCTAAACTAAGTAGCTGCACTTTACAGAATCTAACTGAATAGGAACAGATATGGTGTCAAAAAACATACCGTAAATCACTAAAAGCAAGCCATCAATATCATTGTAATCAATACCACTAACAGCATTAAGTCTTTGAGTACATCATGATTAGTTTTTCTAAAATATGGGAAGGCTCATGCCTTCTGCTATCAGCATTAAACCAATTATTAAATAATAGGAGTAAAGTAGAATCGTGACTGTCTTCTGGACAAATGAACGATTTAATCCGCGAGACATTTTGGTTAATGTTATTAAAAAATATTGATATAAATTCCCATTGACACAACCCAAAAATTACGTCAAGGATCCCTGTGAATAAACCGCGATTGAAGTCCAAGTCACCTGTTCTTTCCCAAGAGCAGAAAGGTAGGTCGAAATCATCTATTGTCATTATTCGTACGATTATGTTACACAAATATATTTTTGCGCGATCTGCAACGCGGACTGTATACAGTTGCATACGAAATAACAAATTGTGTTTGCTACTATGTTTCCGCTATGCTTATGAAAAGAAACTTAATATGATTCGAAATGCTTTTACGCCCTTATAAATATAAATTTGCTCTCCACAATCCTTTTTACACATATATAATGTAAATATATATGTATATGTATTTATATGTATATAAACGAGTATTTATGCCATTTGATTTATATGTATTTTTATGAAAAATAACGAAAACCTTTTCATTTCATGAAAATTTTATTTAAAAGCAGCACTTAATATTTTATGACCATGTCACACCAGGCACTCACCAGGAGTAGCACAGCAGCTACCAATAACAACAATAATTTGCACTTCAAATGTGGTGAAAATCGGCGCGGGGAGGAAGAGGAGGCGGGGAGGGGCTATTTCATGCACATGTACGACGCACGTTTACAAACTTTTTGTTATTTTTATTGAAAAATGGAAAAAAGCGTGGAAGAAGCAGAAAATGCATAAAAACAAAACAAGGAAAGTATAGCTGGTAGCTAATGTTTCATTCACATAAAGATTCACACACATTCACACATCCATCAAGCAAACATATTATTCAACTTTGACCAAAAGCATTTTGTTTACTTCCTAGGTTTATATACTAGCGTATGCATGTGTGCACTACCGACCCCCAAAAGTCCGTCTTCCTTAATATGACATCCGTTAGTCACAATTTAAAAGTTTGCTGCTGCCAGTGCTGCTGCTACTACTGCTAGTTGGATCGCGTTGTATACGTTTCATGTTTGCTTATTATTTTGGCTGCATTAAAATTCAACACAACTGCATTGTTATGGACGTGAACATAAAACGCTGCTTCTGGTGTACGTTGAATGCTCCCGACAGGCGTGCATACACACATAACATATAAAAGCTCAAATCATACTTACTTCGCCATGATACAGAAAGTTTTTTTAATATATTTATGCGTACAGACGTATGCACATCTATAATATATATACCCAAAAAACCGCCAAAAACGATCTTTACTAGATTTGTTGTTCCTCTTGTCACATCTAACAATATAAGCCAGGGCATCTAACCGATATTCTCGACAGTAGATAACAAACTGCAATGGTTTATTCATAGGAAATATCAACTCAAAACTTGTCAATTTAGTAAAAGAACGGGAGTTAATCGCCTTTAACTATAACGGATATTGATCTAGGAGATGGCACACCCATTTTCCATGGCCAGGGTGAGTACCCTAACTTCGTCCTAAAGCGCATGTAATGTTGTTACTCAATTTTTTTACTTTTCTTTTTTTCTTTTCTTTTTTTACTTATAAAATATATTTTCCATTTTAATTGTACATAGGTGCATAAAAGCTCGCCAACTAGAAGCAGGCGTTCATTAAAAAAACTTCTAATAGCCACACTGTCATTCTGTCACTTAGTCCTATTATGCTGCTGTTGTTATTGTTATGCAGCAGTTTGTTGTTTGTAGGATTGAGTTGGCATTGTTTTTAGTTTTATTCAGAAAGTGAACTCGCTGCTATCGCTTTAGCTATGTGGGAATATGCAGAGCACTGTACACACACGTCGCCAACAATTCAACACACCAAACAAGTTTTCAGTTGTCGAAACTTTTCCCGTGCATTCAGAAACTTAACATTTTACTTTACTTTGATGGTTAAATAGTACACAGATTGAAATTGATATACGCGTAAATTTGTTGGGCTGTTTGTGCTTGCCAAGTTAAAAGACATTTTTTCCGCGATATGGAATATTTAACATTTACTTAACATAATTAAGTAAAACTGTGAGAGTTTCCACGAATACATCGCGTCCTCCTTTTAAAAACTTATTTGTGTAACCACTCAGCATGAATTGGTATAAATAACACATGTTGTCTAGACGCTGTGTCAGGAACTTCGTTCTTTCTTTTGTGAAATTTAAGAAATAAAAACATAAAGGAAAATGTAGTTACTTGAAATTGAGATATTGCACCTAAGGGGCTTCCCTGAAGTTTTTAGCAAGATGGAAGTTTTTATATTAACTTTGCAGAGCCAATGTGGCCACATTGAAATTTCTCTTCTTCGTAGATCAGGTATAAATTTTTGCCGATATTATACGCGCATGAAGAGGTATATTCGATTTGGCATACGCATACAACACATGCGAATGCAAAAGCGCTTTTACCACTAAAAAATTACAAATGTTATATGACAACATATGACACCTCATAAAAGAAGTCATACGTTCACCATGGAAATAGAAAATGCATTATTTAGTATAAATTGCGTGGAATGTGAATAAAATATTCTTATTTAACTACTATACAAGTTAAATTTATTTATTAATCAATCATTTCAGAATATATTCCGAATATATTGAAACATGAAAACTACCTATCATTTGAGAGTTTTCTTCATAAACACGTTACAGTTTATAAGGATTTTGTATTGAAACGTAAAAGCCTGGAAACGTGTATTTGACGAAGCGTTAGTTCTAATCGATTGCCATCCGCCAACTAACATATCCGTAACGAATGACATAAGAAGAACGAGTTCATTCCAAATTTATGCTCGTAATGCTCGCAGCTCACTTCGAGTTTTAGCCATAAATTATAGTCCGTTGGTTTTGTGGGCTTGGTCGTGGACAGATCACGGCCTATCGCGATATGTGGCAGTCAACTAAAAGGCTACATCCCAGCTTTTGCGACCGGACAGACAGATTTCCTTAAAACAATTCGGAATCTTACGATAATCAAAAGTGTATACATTCTGAACACTTCTGGATAGTAGAGAACGAAAGCATAAATGTCTTTTGTCTCCGTCCTTCAATAATGAGTGTAATAAGGCATAGGCACAAATCTACTTATTAAAACTAAATCCTCGTCACGGTGCAAGTTGCACAGCTATTCTTAGTGTAAATGGTTTTCTTGTTTGTTCTTATCTCTTCAACTAAGCGTAAAAATAATCTAAAAACAATTTTGCTAATAAAAAGACAAATACTTTCGTGTGGCAGTTGTTCTTTTTTCGACAAGGTAAATTATTACTGACGGCATAGAGACATAGCCGCACTTAAGCAGGAAAATATAACGAAAGAAATTGAAAAACTGCACTAGGTATGGTTATGTTTTGAATACCCATTATGAAAAGTAAAAGCAATGCGAAAGCTTTAATTAATTGATGAATTCAACTATCTGATTAGACCTCATGAATATGGTGTACCGATCGATATGTCTTGTCGTAGAATAATGACAAATATATTTCAATATTTACAAATTTCCTTTGATTTTTTATTTGTTAGATATAATGAATATGACTGGGAGAGGATAGATTTTCAATTACATAAACTGAACAGAGCGCAAAGCCGAGTTCCTGTCGATATTTACGATATTGTTGATACTGACAGCCGATAACCGATAGAAAAGTGATCTAGTGGTCAAACCTTAAGTCGCGATGATGTCAGCAATAACAGCAAATTTTTGACAAATTTGTATTCGGTTTCCACGTGTTTCGAATACATTAACTGCCTAAGCGTACTCCCATCTTTCATTGGTAAAAATAAAAATTTGAAACACCCTTCAACTTGAAACTGTAAATAGTGCTAATTAGTAGAAAGAAAAGCACGAACATAAAACAGCGCACATAAAGAAAAATAAAGAAAATGACATGACTGTGTATAAAAGAGTTTTCCCGCCAGTATATTTTGTACTTAATAAAAAAAATGCATAAATGACGTAATTTCTCTTTACTATTCAAACATATTAACATTTAGAAAATTGCAATGAAAACGATTATCAACTCAAAGTCATATTTCAAGTGTTACGAAGTTTACAAAATGGATTATAAATTAAAATTTTATAAAAGCATTGACCTCTTTTTTGTGTAAACGATATTTAATTGAAACCTTTATAAAGTTGAATTAAATGAGACAGTTTGTAAATCTCAAAGGTTTCGTTTAAGAAGAACCGAAATATGTTAAATTGATTAGGATAATCACAAACCCCCACAATAGACATTATTAGACGAATGGAAACTATATTTGTGCCATAGTCCTCTCTGGATACGAATCAAGAAGCCAATGTCAATGCTCTTTTATTGCAACCTGCCGCTCGCAATTCTAATTTTAACTTTATGAATGAATTTAAATGAAACAACGAAAATCACTTTGTTGGCAAATGTTTTGCATTGACTTTATATTTGATCTTGTACTTTATTAAGAAAATAATATTTTTAGAGCTACAATGACAATTTGTACAATACCCTCGCGAAAAGAAAAACAGTTCAGCTTATGTCAACGTACATATACAATACACTCATCGATATATCCATGTTTCGACTTTCGTCATAAGAAAAAAAACCTTCGTCTTTGCATACTTTCCGTCGCAAGTTGGACTTTCTTTCGACCTTTCTTATCCTTATTTAGCATTATGGACAAGTAGGCGAACCAACCAATAGCTATTGTATTGGCAAAGAACAACTGTAGACTGGGTTGAATTACAAAAGTGCAAAACACTTGAACGGCCGGCCAAAACACATAGTGACGTTTCATTACAAACATATATTTTTCACATATTCGCCGTTCCATTCCCGCGTAGCGATTTTCCTTGGTTAAATCTGATAGGCAGACCAGACCCAAATTTAAACTAGGTGCCAAATAGATTTGATCGCTTACAATCTGCTTAAAAACGGCAAAGGTACGATTTCGCTGTACGCAAGCCCAAGGGTGCATAATATTCGACCAATATGTTAACGCCGGACCAATGAACAACAGACCGATCGATGAATATGTAATAGTTCTAATCCAGTTAATACTACGCAAATTCTTTGCACCACCGTAATGTTGGGCCAATAAATCTCCGGAACCCATTAGAAACGACAACCGCCAAAGAAGTAACTGCACAAAGTTTTGAAAGAATGTCTAAAAAATGCAACAAAAAAAGTATTCATCGTAGAAAAGAAGCTTTTCAAAATTTCAAAAAACAAATAATTTCGAAGTAACTTCAAAGAATAATTCAAACAAATATCAATTTTATAGGAAGCAAAAATACTAAATGAATTTCATATGACAGATAATCAAAATAAATCTGCTACTGGCTTTAAAATAAAAAATAATATTCAAAAAGTATTCAAACTTATTGTTACACGTACATATAGACGCTGTTTATAGATAAATATACTAAAGATTATATATTGAGACCCCGTAGCATATCGTTTGTAGTTACTTTTTATTCAAATAGAGTATTATTGCATTTAATTCAAATACAGTATTGTAATATTGAATAATTAGTATAATACTAACATAAATTTATTAACTAACTAATATAAATTTTACAGTGGGACGGAATTCTAACTAAAATTTTCATATTAAGTTTGTATGTCGATATGTCTTTTTGATCATGCAAAAACATTATATGTGTAAGATGGAACATTTCGCTACATTTGCGCAGCAAAATTATTAAGTACTAACCCAACCCATCCGACATAAACAAACGGTATTAAAGACCGTAAGAAAGGCTAAGAGAACTGAAATGAAAACATTTACTGAATCTTGTACGACAAGTACGCGTAACCCTACACTATGAACACCTGTATACTATACTATGATGTTTTGATTAAACCTCTGCGTGCAGAAATAGTTGTGCGCAGTTGTGGCTTAGCAGTTTTTATTTTTGATATGTTCATGTGAACATCTTTTTATAAATAAGTTTGACTTTTGTTTGGATAATTACCATTGTTTTTCTTTATATTTGTATATTTATTCGATCAAAAGAAAGTCTCCACATTTCCTTCATCGATGTACTTTAATAGCTCCGACTCTTCTGATCGCTACGAAATCTTGAATTTTTTTTGGCAAATGTTTTTAATGCTCCAATTCTGCTACCCATACCCAATAGTGAATTATTATATGGTCATTGCAGAATATGACTCATTATAAAATTTAAGACCTTTAAAGGATACTAACGCACGCGCCAACGTCTAATGGCATCCCATCATGTGTTCTTAATTCATGCGCTGATGCGTTGTTTGGCGTTATATCAAATTATTTCAATCTCTCTCTAAAAATTGGCCCTTTTTGGTCGAACCATTAGACAAATGTGGGAGTAGATATCTCCTACAGAACTACAAAGGCTGATAAAGTTACTTGTTTTTCTGTTCGAACGAATCGTTACGCATCGTACAGTTTCCGTTATCAAACCATGTATTTCTTCGTTTCAATATACCTTTCTAAAAGGAAGATCGGCTATAATGGACTTATTACAACTAGTCAGATATTCAAAGCGTTTTCTAGTGCCTTCCAAAGAGATGTGGTATACACTGATTTTAGTAATTCTTTGGACAGTTGTTGTAAGTTGTAAATTCTTCTTTGATCAATTTCCTGGCATGTCATAGCCCATATCTTAATGCACCGTGGCAATATTAAATTGTCCTTTGATCTCAAAATTCAATTCAAAAAGTGGTCATTCTGAAGAAGAAGTTCATTGTCCGTTGAGTAGCGCGCTTATTATTTAAAAAATAGCTTTCTAAACAGTGTTGATGCAGCTGATAGCTCGAAAAGACTTTATCAAATGTGAAAGTTAGTTTTCTGAAATGGTATGTACAGTTCCTTGACGCCTCTATATCTCCAAGTTTGGGTCGCTTGAGTTCTTCCTGTCCAAGACATAGGGCTCTCTTCTGAATGTAAACGTGTGGGACACGTCGTAGTAAAATTCGTTATATAGAATCGTATACGAATTACGGCTAACATGCACACCTTGCTTACGTCGTATTTGAATCAACTTTTGATTTTTAAAGGTTCACACGATTCGTAAACTAAGCTAATATGGTCATTATCACTCGTTGGCAAGCTTTTATTGGTTTACACCTACTTCGAATCTACGCCGGCTGCATATGTGCCTTCTTGCTAGTTTGTGCGCATGATTTTTTTCTTTTTTTTTTGTTTATTTGTAGATGGGTACTGATATTTTCGTTTTTTCTTTGTTACTTTCTATTCTTTATACTATTAAGATTTACTTCGAATCTTATGCGGCTCGTATTTTATCATTGTTGAATCGGTTGATTATGAAAATAAATAAATGAATAAATGCTACTGCTATAAATGTAAAAAAAAAAAACGAAAACTGCCACGCTGCACTTTTTTTTCGTTTTTTGATTTTAAAGTATTTTATAAAGACTGTGTGGTAGCCGTATTCTTGGATTTGAAACAATAAATGGACAAACTATCTTAAATAAACTAGCAATCCCTAGGATAAAAAAAGTTCAAAAAAGATTCAAAAGTTTTTTAAAAAACAGAACTCAGAGCTCGAAATGCGTATCAGAGTGAAGGACAAAGAACGTATTATATATTGTCAACAACGACAAAACAGGGAGATGTGGAAGTGTCACAAAGAGCAGTACTGTGGGGATTATTGTTTCAATCTGTATTGGTAATTGAAAGAAAATGTTAAAAAAATCTAAAGTAAACATATTTGCATATGTTTTCTTACGTATACAAGCGGAAAAATCTGAATATATCCGTGTTAAGAGTCCAAACAAAAATTTAAATGACTGCAGCAAGTAGGAAAGTATTCAACATTAAATAAATTGAAATTTAATACAAAGAAGACAATTGCAATGCTGATACATGGAATGTCAAATCCAAACGTTTTTATAGAAAATTGCCTAATAAACCAATTCAAAATAAATATCTATATAAAGTAGGCAAAAGAAAATAATCTGAATTTTATCATAGACAAAAGAAATAGACGTACAGTTTCTAAATTGCGTGCGGTTAATTTCTATACGAATTCCAAAACAAGTCCCTGTACCGATATACTATCACTAAGCGGTTTTCGTTAACGAACTTTGAAAGTTGCAATTATTTTTCTTATAATAAAAAAAAAATTTTTATGTGTACAAAAATAAAGCGTTGCATGGGGAGAAGGCGAAAAAGTTGTCTGATCCAATCCTTTTTCAGTCGAGCTCGTTCTTGAACCAAAACATCCATTTTCGTCGACCTAGACAACCTTAGGTTTTACATATATCCGTCGTCTCTACTATAAACGGCGTTGCGCATAACCGGTACTTTTTATTGTGTGGCAAATGTTGGAATACAACTTAACAGAATTATTTATTGAGGCGATGAGGAACTGCATGAAAGGTTTAAAACCTTCTTATCTGCTACAAATAAAAGTTGGTTTGCCGTCAACCTTAAGAGGAATATTTCATAATTTTTTATTTGTTTTTTTTTTTTTAATATAATTCGCGCCATTCTTCGAAAATTTAACCAAATAAACACAACCTTCTTTATTCAGTTTATTTCAGTTTTAATATTTACCACTAATAATTAATCACAAGGTTGAAAACGTAGTCAACGTAAACCAAGATAACTGCAATAAATGAAAATAAATCTTCTGCATGCAATCTTATAAAAAATGTTATAATAAATCTCTTGTTATGAAATAGTCACGTTTTTACAGAAAAAGTGATGAAGAAACATTATGTTGATTGGTAGAGCTGACAAGTCACCGATTATATTTATTCTTCTTAAAGACAAATCTAAATGTCACTTGATTGAACGTCAGCGGAAATAGTTAACGGTGAAATACAAGAAGCATATGTACAACACGACACTGCAACATGTGGCATAGTAGGGCACAAAATAAGAACAACGAGAGTAGTAGTGAAACGTGATGTTTCGTTAACATGAAAGTACATAAAAACGAGTAAGAATGCTATAGTCGATTAGATACCCTATACCACTTCGCTTAATTCATAATACACCAAAATTTGTATATTGCAATAACGTTCCTTCTTGAGACCAAACACGTTTGTGCACCACATTTCATCAAAATATCTCGAAAATTGCGACATACGTCACATGCACAGACATCAGACAGACAGACAAACAAAGGATTCTGAATCGACCGGTATAATAAAAGAAGGATCCTTCTCAAGTACTTATGGGAAATTTATACGCCCGCACAAAGTCAATATATCCTGTACCACGAGTGGTGTAAGACCATTTAACAGCATTTTTTTATTGATTTCCTAAAATAGAAGCTACATGTACAGGTTTTCTCTTTTTTATAAAGAGCTTTCAGTATTTTTGGGTAAGCAGTAAATTTTTTGTTTAACTAATTTTCGAACTTGGGACAGAAATTTTATTGAGGAAAACTTGATGAACGAACTTAAATTTTCAAGTTAAAAACTCTGACGCTCTGGACGACGAGCGTAATGGAAAATATTTCTGAAAAGGCGAACGGCCGAATGTCGTAAAGACTGATAAACTTCGAAAAAAAGGATACAGAACCGTAGGAATGGATCGGCAGGCGAATAAATAGACATGTCTACATTGACTCCATCCTCTGCGCTGATCGAGAAAATACATGTACTTTGTGCGGCCTCTTATGCATATATCTTTGCGTTTCATATATAATCTGCTCGTTGTGAGGAAGGCAACCAGTGCCCCTAGCGTCTTGAGACATACTGGTAAATATTTTGTGCTGTTTGGAATGGAGCGCTATCTATGCCAAACCTTTGATTTGCTTTAATTTAAATGCACTAAAATTCAATTTGTTAATTACTGAAACCGTGTGAATGTATTTCTGCATTATCAACCTTAACCTCTAGAACAAGAACATATTTGTACAAGTTCTAGCAATATATTTGAATTTTTCGACTTTGAAACTGCCAACTACAGTTAGATGTGCAGGCAGAGGAACGTTAATAAGTTGGTTGATAATCCGAGCCGGATCAAGAACATACATATAGGGAATACGCAAATTTATGCAAGCTTTAAATGCCTCATGCAGTAATCGATTTGTTTCTCAGGGACCACCTTTTCGAAACCCCATATCATCCACTCCCATATCATATCCAAAACCAACAGTGATACGTTGTCGATGCATTCATTTCTCAACAATAATTCGTGGATGTTATAAATCCCACTTACTTGCCCGATATAGGCAAAACTTTAAATTTTTAGAGTTAATTTTAGATTTTCTTTAAAGAACAAATTTAGAATCCGCAAAATAGTTTTTGAAAATTAATACCGAGCTAACTTCACCAACGCCTTTTTCATTTTCTCCGTGATTATGTATACAAGTGACTGTTGTATTTCAACAGATTATGAAGATTTACCCTTTGTGTGTCATATTGTTAATGTGTCGCACTCTTCAAATTTACTATTATTCCTGTTATTGTTATTGTTGGCCTTTATTTTGCGCCAGTCCTTTTCTCTTTCTTTTCATTTATTTGTTTTAAAACATAATTGCCGGCATATAAATTATTTGACTGTAAGAAGGACTAAGTAAGTCGGCTGACTGTCTGAGCGAATGGATTTTTCCTGTTAAATGCCAACATGGCAACTCGAGTTGACATTTCTTTGAAGCGCACAAATAGAAAAGAACTAAAAAAGATTGTTATTCTTATCATTGGTAAAAGCGTTTGTTTTTATTCATTATATACTTTAAAAGTAAGTGTTATTATCTTTTGCAGGTACTATGGTACGGTACTTGGTGTTCGGCTTTCCAGAAACCCTTCTTTTTTACATCGGCCACAGCTGGCAGGTGTATTAAGCTTTTCACTTATTTACAACGCAAAGAAGTAAAAAAGAATCTCTTTTAAAGCTGAAAGGTAGAATCTATTTACTAATCACGATCATGTGAAACATGACTGCCTATTTTGGTGTTAAAAATCTTTGATTAGAATAAGAATACTGGCCTGATTGTTACCTGTGTGACCTAAAATGGATGCTCTCTTCCAAAATAGCTTGATTGACAAGTTCGTGTACGGAGCCCCCACCTAATAAAGCGCTTTCCGAACACCTGAGTTTATCTCATTTCTATTTTTATGGACGTTGAGCATGTGGAAGCAAACGCCTGCAATAAATTGAAAAAGAGTGCAATTGAGGTTTCTAATGAATAGAGAAAGAAAACCGACGATGATGCCGAATCGAATTAGGACCAGCATGATGCCAAAAAGGATGATTCACCGAACGACCTGTTAACCATCGACGAGAATTTCATCTATTATGGACAACCACAACGAAAAATCAGCTAATAAATGGTGTTTTTGGTTAGGCATTGCCGGAAATTTTTCGAACCGAAATGATGATCTCAAAGAGATTATGTATGACTGCCGTGTTCTGAGATAAAATAGGGAATCGTGCCTCTGATCGTGTAAATCCACTAAGAAAGAAACTACTTATCAATACTTTAATCCAAGAGAGGGCAAGCGCCAACTTTGGCGTTAGATTGGAAATTTAGGACCATAGTTCCTTTAAATCCTTTTAAATACGACTAAATCTTCACAAAAAAATTTTACACAAGTTGATGGTATTTTCCATTACTACTCATTGGCGGCCAATTGATGTATTGAATTGTGATACTGCTGTTCTTATATATCCTATACGATTTTCTTACTTATATTCCTTACTATTATTCTTCTTTCTTTTTTCTTAAAAGAGGAATGGAGCAGGTTTGCAAATGCGAAGACTTATATATCCATTAACGTTATGAGATAATTGTGGATTTCATTTAAGTAAAAATGCTGCTGTTTATGCTTGTGAAACTCAGCTAGATGTAGAAATTCTCTCTTTCAAATATCCCCCTAAAAACGACTTTTGTCTAAGTCGAAAAAATATCATGCAACGGGGATATCGGGGATATCAGGATATAGCAAGATCTAATGAAAACCGTTTTCTCTGTAACATGGAATTCATCCTTCCATAACTTTTAAACTTCTGATGCCAACTATCTCACATGGGAGATTAAAGTGCTTAACAGACCCATGTCAAGTCGTGCAATCGTTGTTTTCGTATAAGCAAAGTCTTTCCCGATAGGCAGCCCAAAGATCCAACCGTGGAAAATTCCTTTTTGTGCTGGCTATATTTTACATGTACTTTGTACAGAGCTCCAGACTTAAATAGAGTTGATTTTGTAAAAAATACGATCAAACTTTAAATGATAACTTGTGAAGCTCGCATGCCCTGGAGACTATCATTTAAAACACAGACGTTGTGATGATTTTGACGGTTAGAATTTCCCTAGCTGTCTCAGATATTGGCAGTTCATCAGATATGACTGTAAGAATGGGAACCGATGTGGAGGTACATCGTCTTAACAGAGTGTTTTGAAAAGACTGTATTATTTTGGTAACATAGTTTGGAAAGTTACAAGTGATGGAGAGGGAAAATTATATTTTAGAACGGATTGTGAGTCCTTTCTTGGGGAAAGTACTGTTCTTCTGTTTCTTCTGTTTATTTTAAACAGATTTCAAATTTTGTTTCATAGGCAAATTTGAATTTCTTATGTAAAAAACTTTCGCAGAACTCTAATCTGCTTTTCTTTTACTGTCTGTGAAGAGGAGTAAAATTAAAGTAAAATGATTTCTTATTTGTTTTGATTCTTTTCTTGGAAATTTCGTGCCTTTCATTGAGCAAATTGGTCATACGGACAAGTTATTCATGTTTTGCAAGTAACGTGTCGTGTAAAAGAAGCTAAAAGTTGAAAAATATAAAAAAAAGGAAGTCTTAATATACATGCGTACATGCTTACACGCATGCATACATATTACGGGTGCGATTATACGGGGAAAAATCTTTTAACATATTGTTTTGAAATGTCCACTTAAAAGCTTTTAGGATGAAATAAATCATTTTACTGCAAATAGTACTTGTAACTGAAACTGACTATCTTTCGTCTTTTTTTTCTATCATCATCCCTTTACCACACTGCCACGCTTCACTCAATCTTCGTCCATGGAGTGTAAATAACCAATATACAAAAGCTGCATGCTAAAGAAAGCTGCAAACTAAGCGTAAATTTAGTTCCTAAAATTTTTATTATTTATCAGCTCTTGTCATAAGAACTAGAAATTAGGTTTTCTCTCCATACAAAGGACTGTTTTTCGTGATAAATCTTTCATGATGTTAGTTAATTTTTCTGCTCAATCGCTACTATGGACTAATTCTCACCATAGAATATTAAGAACCGAACCTTTCTCTGAAGGACTTGCTACTCATTAGAAATCCTATATGATGTGGGGCCCAAAAAATAGAGCGATGCGATTCACATTTTTCCATTTAATGTTCATGTCAAATCACTATCATGAACTAATTTCCATCATAAAGCCTTAACAAATTGGTCTTTGGAAGTTACATTCAAAGAATAGACCTACGAGGTTGATAAGGTTAATACCTTTGTCAATTTATTATTATGAACCAATTTGCACCATGAAATATTGAAAATTAGGCCTTCTTACCATATAAAGGTTAAGTTTTCGTAGAAACCGTTATATGATAATGGGTTCAAAAAATTACCCCAGCCGAACACATACACGACATTGCACAATTACTTTTGTTGGAAAATTTTGAAAAATGGAAATTTTCCCATATAACGACTTTTCAAAGTAGGGCGTTCTGTAGGAAGCGATCGAAAAAGGGGTTCGATCCAAACTATTGCCAATAGTGTTCGTCCTTGGGCCAAAACAGAAAAGAAGTTTGTGCAATACATTAAAATATTTCAAAAATTATGACCAGTAGATTGAGCACGAGAAAATAAGACAGCATGACGGACACACACCCTCAGATCAATTGCGAAACATTTTCTTAGTATAATAAAAGATTAGTCTATCTGTAATCCTTGTGGGTGTTGCATATCTCCGAACAAACTTAGTATACTCACAAGTGGTGTACGCCATAATAACATAATTGTGTTCTATCCACATGTCCACTTGAACTGCTGTTTATTAACGATGTAGAAAGTAGAGATAATGGACATATTATGAAAACGCATCTAAAACTTTTATACGAATATGCTTTCAATCCAGCGGAATTTGCGAGTTAAGTGTAAGTTCCTGATTAGTTTTTATATCCCATCAGTAATAGCTGACGTGGGATAAGTATTTAAAAAAATGGTTTTTTGCTTCTTAGCTTTACCGATCTTTTTTCGTCCGTCTTTGCAAATTGCCTCCTTTCGCTTGCTCCGAATATAGATAAAACAGAATCCCGACCTCACTCGTCTATTCTTCGGACTTGATCATCGTACACTTGTTTTTATTGATTGTCGAATCAACTGCATCCCAAAACTCAAGAGCTAAAGCTTCGGCTAGACAACGTTAAACCTGCATAACTTGGCAGAAAGTAAAGAGGTTAAAACGCGTAGAGGAAAACTAATATATATTCCGGCTAAGAAATGGTCCACGAAATAGGAAAACTAACCCCTTCAAACTAAATCGAAAAATATTCTTTTGCTCATTAGGGGAAAATTGAGTGAAGTTCATACTTCATACTCATTAGTTTTAAAGGCCGAGCGTACAATGCATGCATTATATAAACTCTTAATATTAGTTGCATGTGCCAAATTTAGAGTGGTGTCATTTCATCCATGGAGAGTGCTGTTTTGTTTATTTCATAAGCTTTAAAGCATTGTATTTAATTTTTAATTCGCGATTTTTTGTTCGTTTTTTTATGTTGGTAGCACAAGTTTTAATGGTGCTTGAGGAACTTAAAACACTTCTTTTATTAGGAAAACACGAAACTTTCGCAATATTGAAAAGTATCAAAAGCAGTATAATTGAGAAACCAAGAGACACAACGTTTGACGCAACCTCTCTTAGGAAACAAAAGAAAACTGTGTTATGTTATAAAAGT
This sequence comes from Glossina morsitans morsitans, assembly GCA_001077435.1. Taxonomy (NCBI): domain Eukaryota; kingdom Metazoa; phylum Arthropoda; class Insecta; order Diptera; family Glossinidae; genus Glossina; species Glossina morsitans. The sequence goes on from CCAG010021029.1 coordinate 26,105, forward strand.
ATATATGCAATTACCAAATAATTGTGGACAAAGTATAAAATAAAGGGTTGAAAGCGAAAATCAAACATTATTTTCAAATCTTTGATCATGCGGCTAATATCTATTATGAAAATTAAAACGCTTTCCCGAAAGTGCCATGAATTTTAATTTGCTGTACCCAAACTTAAACCTACAGGAAAGCAAACTTCCCTAAGAAGTACACTAATTGGGGAATGTGGATTTCCTCTTTTTGTAGAGCTCTTTAGTAGCGAAATGCAAGACGTTGGCTAAATCCCACTCCATTGCTTGATTTGACCGAAACTCCTAACATGACGGAATCGTCCGCGCGATCGAGCTTTGCGCAACGACATACAAAATACGCCACACTACAATGTATTGCTCATGTAACCACGATGAACGCAAGTTAAGTGAACATACTGGCTGCGAAATATTGATTATATTGTTGTCCAACCAGATCGAGGAGCAACTACTTACAACATGAACTTTGCTTTATGAGACTGTGTATTGTGTGGCTGCGACGCATTTTTCTATTTTGAAATGGAAAAAGAATGAATACACTGGAAACAGACAATTTTGCCTCTGAGGTTTTATAAGCCAATTAGAATACGGTGTTCAGTTCCTCTGAAAATCTTCAATTACGACTTTAAGTGTTTAAAACGTTTTCTTCGAAGTGGAGCTAGATCAACTCAGTATCGTGTTCGACCACATTCATTTAATTTTTCATTAAAAACTCTTAAAGCATTGCTCAGCTATCGTGCCCACCAAAATGCCAGTTAGACCGTTAGGAGTAGATATTAAAGTATCTATGATTTGACACAACTCTGTACAACTAATAAATTGATTTTTCATCTCATTCCCATGATACATGTTGACCAAAATGAGTAAAATCCCTTATCATTTACGGGTATTGTGTGAATATCTAATACGAATGGGTCACCAAAAGTTGAGCGTACTAATTGATAGCTTGTGGGGAAATTCGCCGTGGTATTTCAGGGTAGTGTTACTCAATTAAACGAAATATATTTTGTTCACTCCTTTTACTGGCGTGTTTTGAATGATAATCGACGATATAATGTACGTATATATATGTATATATATATATATTATAGATATGGGTAAACTATTCTCAAAAATTTTGTCTCCACTTACCACATTCATAATAAGTGCAGATGACAAAATCGCTTAAACGAAGTACTATCGACATATCTTTACATATTGTTCTACGAAATTATGCACAGACTCAATATTAACATATGTTTACATATTATTCTACGAATTCCTCTTTGAAAATATCAATCATTTGTTGCTTTAATTTGCACCATAATCACATACATATTTTATATATAATGCCCGAAAACTTTGCCCCAACGTTTCACATGTTATCTTAACTCATTATTTCTGCCTTTCTCACAACAGAGAAATGCATGATACAAATGGGCGTACGCACACATATATGAAAATAAAAATGTATACACACAAACAAAAGACCGAAAACTGCGCCTTTTTTTCTGCTTATTTTTATTATATCCATCCTCACTAAAGCATGAATACGCACTAAGTACATTATGCCATTTGTAACACATAGTTAAGAGTAATAAAATTCAACTTTGTCATTAAGTGTTCATCTATACCAAATGAAAAGATTTAGAAATCCTCTGTCCGTACATTCGACCATACCGACATTGTTAAAATTCTCAATCGCAATAGGAAGTGGGAACTTGGTACGCACTAGGTGCAGAAATTACTGGGTTTCTTAAGAGGTCGTGTTGTTTTCCTTTTAAAATTTTCAGATTCTGGGGAAAATATCATTAGTTTTTGGATCTTTAATTAGATGAAATTCTGTACCGGAAAAATACCGAACGTGGAAATCGTCACTTTTCCTGCTTAACTTGAAGGATACCGCCGCTTATTTACGATGTATAGTGAACAATAGATGCCTTACGATAAGTAAAACACAAATAACCATGATGCGGACTAATCGGACCATTGACTAGGATGATAAGGCTGAATTTCCCGCCTTTACTATTTGAGAGCTGGAATGCTACTAAAAACTGAGCAACCGAGCGGAGAAATTGTGCCGTGAAACCCGCCTAGAAAACATCAGCTGCGCTGAATGTACGAATGAAGGTGCGCTATCCTTCTCGCTTGAATCCGCAACTTAGTTTGTCGGAACAGATCTTTATTTTTATGTAGATAGACAAAAAATAGATGTTCGCTGATTTTCGCAAATTTTCGCAAAAAAGACGATTAGGACTAACATTCACATCGGACGTGTTTGTGATACAATTTTGAAAATAGAAAAACTTAACTGTTAAAGAAAATAAAAGCGCTTCCATACTCTTCAATAAATTTCAGTTGACAACAGCTGTCGATATAAAACTCGTTTTCAGCCTTTTTATTGGCTAACTCATATACTGAAAATACTAAATTAACTTGGTAAAAGTATTGCACTCTCGTCAAGGAGTCGAGAAATTTATCTCACTATTAACAGGTGTAAAGAAAAATAAAAGTTATAAGAAAGTGTAAGATTGATCTGCTATGACTGTACTAAGGCGAGTCGTATGTTTAAGATTCGTCGTAACTCGAAACAATTTGTTGCTTACTCTGTGATTGAATTTCATTTTTACCTTCAAGCAATATGCTGCCACAGCTGTGTATGTACTTTTAATGGTGTGGTTGAGCAGTATTGACACCTAAAGGTCGGCCGCATTTTATGCCATCGCTCACCTCTTTAATTTAAACTGAAACAAAAAGTTTGAAATGTACACAATAAGTATAATGCCGCAACTGTGTATGCCTGCACACCTACAGATCGTTCACTGGAAAATTATGATGTAAATAAATGCATGAATAATATAGAGAAAGGTGCTTAAAACCACATTATTTGTTCATCTTTTGCTCTCATTTGATTTTAATTTAAGCAATTGTAATTACTGTGTATTTTCTTCTCATTTCTCATTCTGTGTTAATATCCAGATCAAAAGAATAGAAAACCATGGTCGATTCTTTATTATATAAAAAGCAACTGGTTTTATATTTCCCGTTATGAAAGTGGATAAGTAATTAAAAAAAAAATTATTTTTAATAAAATTATTTTTATAGAAAATTAATGACCTTTCAATAGAATTTTTTTTTTATAGTGAAGACTTCCCGAATTACTGCGCTGGGAAGAATTTGCCCTCTGGAAACACTTGTGGTGCTTTCCACGACTTTCTACATATATTAAAAAGTTTTCTGTGTTTTTTGAGTTGCGTCGTGCGGTTTGGGATGGAGCAGCCGTACAAGAGTCGTCTTAAGTTTACATATCTTCTAACTTTGGAGAGTGGACGTACTTGGTTAATTGAGTCGTTTATTGTAAACTTCCTATCAGGAGAGAGTTATTTTCCTTTTCTATTGAACGGGATAAATATTTATATTCGTGCTGTAAAGCTGCACGTATTCGTGTCCACGGCAAATCGTCTACTACGAGTTTTGTGTCGATCTTTTGATGACGATAATAGTCTTTATGATATCACCCCGTCGTTATTTCTTAAAGTATAAAAAGCAATTTTAAATAGAAACGCCTGGCTGTTCGTTCTAGTTGCTGTTGCCAGGATTTTCTTTTCTTGATGTTATACTTTCTTACATGATGCTCTACATTGTAATCTAATTGGGTTTGCTTGCGTGAATAACTAATTACTAGCGAATGTTACGAATTTATGGCTCTGAGTAAATAATAAACGAATAAATATTTGTGGGGTTTAAATGTTCTCTTATTTATCATATTGAACTGTATATTGTCTTGTGCATTTATAATTAGCTCATCGGCTAGTTACCTAGTTTACTTCGATTGAATAAATAATAAAATATAATAAACTATAAAAAATATCAGATGTATGAATTAGTGCATTGCCATAATCAACCATCACTTTCTTGATTTTATAATTCAAGCGCTGAAATATGTCCGCATAATACTTGCCATTGATTGAGTTTCGCTTTTGGAGGTAATCAATTAAAATCATCCCGCACGAACTCCCAAGACCGGAATACCATGATCTTGGCGGCATAGGTAATTATCTTTGTCTTTTTCGGAGACAATTCTTCCCTTTCAGCCGGTTGATTTGTCCATCCCTCATCTCAGGCATGAAGTGTTGGAACCACTCTCCATTCGTAGCTGTGAACTGAAATAAAAATTCAATTTCATGTTCTGCAACATATCGCCGGGATGCGTCGATTGGAAAATCTTCACAGTACTCTATCAGCAAACAGCGATATCCCTCTTCCAAATGGTTTTCTAATGTCGTAATGTTCAATCAATATGCGCTGGCCGGCATACTTTGAAATTCCTCGTTCCTAGTCCGTGGATGGTCAACATCATTTTGTGATTGTTCTTCGCTATTTCTGGCGTAATCGATCACTGTTCGAACGCTCCTATGTTGATTTTGAAAGCGCGTGTTTTCTTTAAACGCCCATATTTCATTGTTGTAAACAAAGAAACAGACTATCTCAGCGGGACTTTGCTATTAGTCAGATTGAAGTTTTTTAGAAAAAAGTTTTGTGTTATATACGATGATTTCTCCTATATTTATCAGTTCAGTGAAAGTGTTCATTATGTATATTATTATTAAAAAAGTAGCATCTTTAGATCGCAAATTTAAGCTTTTTAGGATTAAAGCATTCTGCTACAAGCATTTTGTTCAGGCCAATTACAGACAATGTCGAAGATTTCTGGAACTACTCTCGCAGACACACATTTTACATAATTAAAATGTTACTTGTCACTCCTTCGCGCGCTCTTAGGAGCATGCTATTAAGAAATTGGAACCCTTCTTTCTTCTTCTTTACGGTTCCCATTCACTGTAAGCGGACGCTACGCCCTTGTTGAAAGTGAAGAAAGCAATATAAATACAATACATGAAAACTTGGTGGAATTATGTTTCCTCACAAATATTGTAGACCTTGAAAATCTTTTGATTTCTTGTTCTGTATTCGTCAGCGAAGGATAAGGTGTATGCTCATTTTATCAACACATTTGTTGAAGAAGTTTAAAAAACTCCGGAAGGTGTATATATTTTTAATCCGCACAAAATTCCGAAGTGATTTAAGCATGTCCCTCTATCCGCTTGTCGGTCTGTATAACACTTATTGCAAAGTCCTTTCTCCTGGTCGCAAAAAACAAATTTAATGGAAACATATGAAGGTCTTGCACGCAAATTCACCCCGAAAGTGGGCCAAATCAATCGAATTACTCGCTTGCAGTAATACATAAACTAAGAACATCGCTGTTTTCTATAAGGAAAAAAATCGTTTTTTTTTGCACAAAACTGATGGATGAGTGTTAATTGCGGTTAATCCTTGTTTACTCCCATCTTTGATTAGTCCTTCTATGTTTACAACTGTTGAGTTTGTGGGTGCTAAAAAAAACTGCGTTCTTGTAATGCATATATTACATGCTCTTACATTCCTCCTGCGTCTGATATTGCGGTTTACTTACAGCACTTGGCTTTGATCAAAATTATTACTTCTTGCCCCAAACAAAGTGATCAGTTAATAGTGCTAGATAACTTTAATCTGCCACATTTTCGTGGGTTTTTAATGATGACCTTGAATGCTGTATTTCCTTTCCTTATCCTTTAATTTATAAAGAGTTATTCGATGGTGTCCACGAGTTCAGTTTTGTGTCAGTTTAGCAACATCTTTAATGAAAATAATAAATTGCTTGACTTCGTGTTTTGTTGGGATACCCATATATCTGTATACCGAGCAGAGCCCTTTGTTTCGCTGGAAGATAGGCATGATCCTTCGTTGTTGCCGGCCATAAATTGTCTAGCCGGCAATGGACCGTGTAACCAAGTGATCAGTAGTGATTAACGTTTATTTGCTAAAACGAATTACGTTAAGCTTCGAAACTTGCTGGGTGGCATTCACTTGGACTTACTTCGACACCATTTATCTACAGTCAGCTTTCTCCGTAATTTCCGTGTCGGTACCGTTTAAGGCTTGTCACGCGTAAGGGTCTGTTTGGTATACCAAGGTCCGCAATAAAAAAGTAGACTATTTAAAAAATTCACTCGGAGTGGTTTGATTAGAGATCATATGTTAGCGCTAGACGAGATTATAAGTCCTTGAAAGCAACTTGTTGTTCTAATTTTATTGATGCGATCGGACGCAAACTTCTTCAAAATCCTAGGGACTTCTTTAAATTCGTAAGTTCCAAACGAAAAGTAGTAGGATTTCCTTCCGTCATGAGCTTCGGAAATTTCGAATCATCCGGTGCGTCTGTGATAACCGACCTTTTTTCAAATTTTTTTAGGAAGTCTACCAATGTTCAAACATGCCGCCTGATTGTCTATGTTCATTGTGCTGATTGGCTATGTTCTCCCCTTACACATATTTTTAATGTTTGTTCGAAAAAAAACCGATACTTTCCATCGGTTTGGAAGGGTAGTTTTATTGTACCTCTTTATAAAAGCGGTTCGCGAAACCTTATTGCGAATTATAGGAGAATCGACAAACTTAGTGCACCGCCCAAACTATTTGAATCACTGGTAGCAAAGAGGCTTAGCCCGCTCTCAGGATCAATAATATCGCACTGTCAGCACGGTTTTTTAAAAGGAAATCAGCGGTTACTAAACTTTAGGAGTTTTGTAATCAAATTTACAAGGCATTTTCCGATCATAAACAAACTGATATTATTTTCACGGACTTTTACCAAGCTTTCGACAAAGTTGATCACAGGTTGTTAGTCTACAAATTACATCGCCTTGGTTTTTGGAGTAGTATGATTGCCTGGTTCAGTAGCTATCTCTCGGGTCATATCCAACGGGTTGTGCCCAATGCTTGTAAATCCAAAGTAATTGAGGTCATTTCTGGTGTTCCTCAGGGCAGTCATCTTAGCCCGCTTTGGTTTGGTTGGTTTGGTGCCGAATTCAAACAAATGTAAAAATCTTTTACATCGTATAATACGATGCCTCCCTGTTTTCGTATTGAGGATCGCATACTGGAAAATGTTTGCGATTGCAAAGACTCAGGAGTCGGTTTTGATTCAAAACTCAAGCTTGACAGTCATATTGGAGTATCAGTTAATAAAGCTAGATGCCTTCTAGGATTTATAAAAACATGGTCTAAAGAATTTAAAGAACCATAGGTTACGAAGTGCCTATACACTTCTTTAGTTAGACCAACTCTTGAATACTCGTCGGTATTCGGTAGTTTGGCTTCCTAATTATAAATGCCGTTGAACAGACTTCAAGAGGACTTCTTGATGTTTGCTTTACGAGGTTTGGGATCGGATCCGGCCCTATCTCTTCCACCGTATAATAAGAGATTGAAGCTCATTGATTTGCCTACCCAAAAACATGTAACCTTCCTCTTTAAGCTCATACACGGGATGTTTTGTTCGCCGACTTTATTAGAACCTCTTAATACTCACATCCCTAGAAGGATTTTAAGAAATTTTGTGTTCTTGTGGTTACCACAGTTCCGTATCAAATATGAGTTGTTCAATCCGTTTCGGCTAATGTGTAAAGTGTTCAACGATCATTACCACTTACATGATCTACCCGTTTCGTCCGTTAAGAAGGTGAAAAGCGTAACTAACTGGTAAACATCTTTGAGTCCTGTATAAATATAGCTAAATTTAATCGAAATACTCCTTCATATTTTATATTTTCACATTTACTACTCCTTCATATAATGCATAAATAAGCTCATATTCATTCATCAATATATATCCCAGTATCTTAATTTAGGGCTTAGATGACTCTTGTTGTATACTGAATGTTGATCTCATGTTTATTTTGAGT
>CCAG010021033.1:0-16069 GCA_001077435.1 Glossina morsitans morsitans
GTCACTACGATTCGAAAATTAATTGTTGTTAACTATTATCGGTTGCCAAGGTTATGCATGTTTGCGATGGTTTAGGGGTTCATTTGCAACTGGGTTCTGTACCGGTTGTGGGTGTGGCTCTGTGCTAATTGTGTACATGCTTTTTTTTCTTTTTCTTTTTTCTTTTTTTTTCCTTTTATTTGTTTTATTGTACTTATACTAAGTTTTTTAATAATAATTAATTTAAGATTTACTTTAAGAGTCATTTGAACTCGACTGTCTTTTTTTTAGTTGAGTTTCTGTATAAGTGTAATAAATAAATAAATAAATAAATAAATAAATAAATAAGAAGCTCTAACCTTGGCAACAACAGACTGAGTCGATTAGGATCGAAAATTATTTCAAGGTCACGAAAGGACGGAATCTAGGGTCTGACCGTTAATGTAGTACCATGAATTTACCATAGAAACTGTAATAAAGTGCAAGCATTTACGTTTACCTCCATTAAGAGAGAAGTAGCTGCCTCCACACCCTTTCAAGGGCGAAAGTAAAACATGCTCAGGAATACCAACTTTATCTGCGACGATCAATTAAAAATATACATGAATTTTACTTTTCTATCTCAATTCTTACAATCGTCAACGTTTGAGCAGAGGAAAATGATCCCCTCCTCTGGTGTTGGCTGCGAAAACTGTTTTTATTTTTTTTTATTTTAAAAATGAGTTTTTGCTACGGAAATAAAATGAAATTTTATATTGACTTCAAAAGCCAGTTACTAAAACCTTTTCCAGTCCTAATCTAAACAATCTTTATAAATGATAAATGAAACCATATGTAAACATATATAAAATGAAACATTTATTTCCTTTTTTCATTTTATTTACATTTGATTTGGTTTTCAATATAACACAAAACTTTGTAACAGTTTATTTTCACCAAATTTTAATTTTTTTTTTTTGTTTGCCTTTTTTCTTTTTCGCAGAACAATGATTTCACAATGATATCTCAATCAAGTTGCAACGAAAAACTAAACCAAATGTATTTGAAATGGAATTCATTGTCAAAGGACTGTTTTTCTATTTGAATAAAAAGCAGAAAAACTAAAACAATTTTTTGGATAATTAAATAAAAATTATTCGATATGGGAAACTATGCTTCAGTCTAGTTGTTCACTTCATTGTCAACAGTTCCATCCACACCTGTGATAAAATCCGGGTTTTTCCAACTGATTTAGTGGTGGCTCGGATCCAGAGCTGTAACCAAGTATGCGGTAATCGTTAGCAGTCTACTGTTTGATGCGTAACCAAAGATCAATAGCTACCCGTGTCGTTTGCCTTCTCCTCTCATTCCACCCATTAGGCCGAAGCGGGAAAAAGGAAGGTTCCTTGTCAGTTTAAAATTCCGTGAGGCAAGTCGTATGTCGGTCAAAGACGTACTGATCGCAAGTCAACAATTACTTGCCGGAGTTCCTCTGCGTGAAAAAAGCCCCTTTTCAAGTTTTAAAATCATCAGACAAATACGTATCCCACAGCTGGTCTCGTTGTAAATGCTGAATAAGGGTAAGAATGCGATAGGAATATAAAATCGTTTTTCGAATCGAGTGAAGACCAGTCAACCTTAAACGCAACTATTAGTATTCACGTTGCTTTACCTCTTTCCTGAGCTGCTGGTGAGCAAATCAAAGAGCGAAATATAAAGACAAAGTACAAATCTGGCTTCATAGGCGATGGCTGCCATGCTTGTTACGCTGTTACAGAATTTTTAAGCGACATAGAAGTATTACAGCATAACAAAAATGGCTTAGTGATAACGCGCTTATGAACAAATATCAAATTGGTTTCGTGCCTTATTGAGCTCCGCAGACAAATTTTTGAAGACTTTGAGAAAAGTCTCAAATTTATGATCACCTGAGTAAGTCACAAACAATATATTTTTTATAATAACATAGTGTAGCACACAACAATTCGCGCCAACAACCTAAAACAGAATCAAGCAAGAAAATCAAATTCAGTGGGGACCGAATCTTTTATATCCATCACCGTTTACCCCAAAAAAAGGCAAAAGAAATAAAAGAACAAAATTCTTATGCTCTATAATATGGAGTGGGCACAGTTGATTTCTTCTATTTACAAAAGAAAAGTTTTTGGCGTAGAAGCATGTGGGCGTTGCAGGCGTGTCCTTTGAAAAGTTTAGGTCAATTCCAAATTCTTCTGGAAATTTTTTTTGAGATATCTTCAATTTCGCTAACGGGAGAATGTTTGCTACTACAAAGTTACGCAAGCAGACCGATGGACAGGCGCACAGGCGGATATGTTTAGATGCATTCAAGAGTTGAAACTGGCCTGGAACTGTATATTTTATAGGGGGTTTAAAGCTTGCTTCTGTGTGTTATACAGGTATTGAAAAAATAATTAAATTTTCATAAACTATAATATTAAGTGGGCGTAGTCAATTTTTTCCATTTTTGTCCACAAATGCTACAGCATCGTCCATAGAATAGGCGTTAAAATTTTTGTACATTTATTTGCTATAGTTTACGAGTAATGAGCAAAAAAGCGATTTTTTATTCCCTTTAAAAAACAGAAATGTTCTCACTTTATGTGGTGCTGTGGGCATGTGCATTAACCGATTTGGCCTATTTTGAATATCAACCTGCTTGCAAAAAGTTCTAATGATTCTTCCAAATTTGAAGTCCATAGCTTCATTTTTGCGGCCAGGAGAATGTTTACAGCAGGCGGACAGACGGACCGAAGGATAAGCTTAAATCGATTTAGAATTTGATGCTGATTAAGAGTATATATATACTTTGATGCTTCCTTCTGGACGTGAATGTACCTCTCCCCCCACCTTCCTTCGGTGATGGGTATAAGAGTACAAATAAATAGAAGAACGGATGCTGGCAATATTTTTGAGTGAGTGATTTTTTGGAAAATAAGCGAAGGTGGGCGTACATAAAAACTATATAGAACAAATAACTTTATAACAGCAAAACTTGTTTAGAAACATTTAAAGGCCAAGAGCGAACCGTTGCCACTTTTCAAGACATTTTTTTTAAATTCCTAAAACTTTTGCTAAGAAGTTTTATAAAGTTTTTGAAGGCACATGCAAATGAAAATACTTCTCATATTCGTGTAAAACCGATGTATTCTGTCTAATAATTGTCTTTTATTTATCCCTTTAAATATACTTTTCTTTATTTTTATAACTTTTTAGGTCACGAATTATATCAGAAGTGTGATAAGCAAAGATTACTCGATTGCATTGAGTCAACCACAAATTTCAAGAGCTATAAAATAGATGTGAAATGTGATAAAGTTCACTTCACTTTCCCACACATTTCAAAATCGTTCCTCTTTGCGGAATTTCATTTTGTGGTACTTAAACTTTCATTTCATTTTATTTCATTTAATTTCATTTCACTTTATGGTAACTTAATCTCTTTTATCAGAATAGTGATATTGAAAAGTTCAATTGTGAGAAATTCTTTAACTTAAATTCACCTAAGCGCTAGTTGCAAACAAAAGCAATAAAATGATTGCAAGAAGAGCAAAATCAAGTAATTTTGAAAATTTGAAGCAATCACTTCAAGTCTGCAGAGGAGGTTTAAAATTAAAAACTGCAAGTGAACACAAACACAGCTGAGTTGAATTCATTCGAGAAACAGTTTATCGCATTGTTATATATATATATATTTTTTATTAATTTCACATCCATGCATACATGTATGAATCGAGACTCTCATAAGATGAAGATTTCGACGAGTTTATCAACGATTGGCCGACCAACGCGCGAGCGAGTTGCTAATATTAAAATTTCCAGAGAAGAAAAGAGCAAAACCATGTGCGTGCTGCTGATGTTATGAAACCACTTCTAGCATGAATACCATGCAATTTTTCATAAGCCTCCAATGCATTGTTGGTCTGGTGTTGAAAACTAAGCAATTTCTTCAGAGCTGCAGTCGGTTTCCAAAAGTCAATTTCTTTTTACCGAATGAACAAATGCGCCAATGCTTCATTTGCTAATTATTTGTGGACAGTTACTTCTCAAACGCGCCATAGTATGGCTTGAGAGGATTAGTACTACCACTACCGACTCTAATGCTATTGATTCGGAAAAACACCACGAAATATTTTTTCCGCTTCCACACATTATTGATGATTCATAAAACAACTCAAAAAGATTATCGCTTAATGGATCATACATTCATTTTTCTCTATATCTTAGATTTCATATGAAACCACTTAAAAGCCACATCAACCTTCAAGTGATTTGAAAAGCTTTACGCTAACATCTGTTCGAATGATTGTTAAAATATATATACGAAAATCAAAGGTAATCCAAACGGTTGCTAAGTAATCCAAAATTTATGCTAAACAAATATTTGAAAAAAATAATATTTAAAAAGTGATTTTTAGTGAGAAACTCCTCTCATGATCCTGTTTCCCTTCAGTGTTTTTTGCCCCCCTCTTCAAACTGTGTTTGTCGCTTCACTGGTGGATTGCATAAAACGAGATTAATTAAATTGCATACAAATATTTTGTTTAGTAAGAGAGCATATTGAACTTAATAACAATAACAATAAATCAAAATCAACAGAAATTTATTGCTCAGATATAAATTTTTCGATGAAAATAAACTGAATAGAAAATATAAAGTTTAGATTGAAATTTTGTTACGCGCTATAAATGTATTTAGCGGTAAATTTTTACAAATCTAAATTGACCAGAGATCCAATAACAAAACAAGAGCTTGAGACCGTGACGAAAAGGATTCCATGTAAAGAAATGTATTAAGCAAAGATTAAAAGATGTGATTAAACGATTACGGTTTTCGATGATCAATCGCTGTTACTCATATCAAAGCTTATCAATTTTTACTATGAGTTTCTAGTCCAATTTTTTGATAAGAAAACTTATCGTGATTTTGTAATTCTTGGTGATGTCTGACCAATGACACGACGTTGCTTATTGCGATCTTAACACTTTTGATCAGCATCATCTCATCTGCGATTGGTAAGACTTTCAATGGAATTTTTTTCTGTTACATTTAAGAGCATATATTTCTAAAAAAAAAAAACAAATTAAAAATTAAAATTGTCTGCATTCGTTGAAGATGAAAATCTGGTTTTTTTCAAAATTTTGTTTCTACACTTCTGATATATTGAGTGTTCGCTTCTCACTATTGTTGCTACTAGTGCTACTTCTGCTACGACTACCAAGCTAGTGTTCGCGCGTTCAAATCTCAAGTGCGTATACGTATAAGTGACCGAGTAGCCAAAGGATGCCGACTAACAATTCGACGGTTGTGGGTTCAAATCTTATGCGCGAGAGTGTGTCCAATGCTGGCGAGAATATGGTGTAAGTTATCTGGGAACCTTTAAATCCATACTTGGTCAATTTGTTTGCAATAAATAAATAAATAAAAATTGCTAGTGCGGTAGAGTTTACTAAAAAGGATGGGATTCATACAAAATGTGAGTGTAGGCAAATAAGTCTCAAAACCGCATGAGTTGCATAATACGTAAGAATCGCGGCTACCAAGTCAATGTTCGCGGGTTCAAACCTCAAGCGCAGTAAATTTTACTTTAATCGTAGTGAGTGTGGCTGCGACCACCTCCCTATATTAGACGAATAGGGAAGATTCCATTAATGGCTGGTCCTTAAAAAAAAAAATAAATAAATAAATGGAAGGTACTACGTAACGGCATATAACTTGCTTTTTAAAATTTTTCCTGCATAATATCTTTGTGTATGTAAATACTCTGAAAGAGATTTAATAAGCGATTTCGATTTATTAGCATTTTTCCATTCATTCTTCTGTATAAAGTTTATTAAACAAATATACTGCGTTTGTAATTAATTTGAAGAAAGTCTTTCCAATAACTTTTTTAATCAAAAATTTGCCATAATTGCAGCAATTTATAAAATAAATAAATTTCGGTTGTTCTCTCTTTTTAAGTTATTGTGTTTGCTATATTTCTTTCTACGCTCCGCACGTTCTCCGATTATTAAAAACGAGCAATAGTAGTATTCATTTAATTTGATTACAGTTGAAAGAAATTCATTAAAACAACAAATCGCCTCAGTGAACTAAATGTACATCAATAAATATGGAATAAATCGTTCAATTACAGTTAGTCGGTCAGATAGATAGTCGATTGCAAAAAAGATGATTGAATGGTATGAGAAAGAATTGTATTGTTCAGATTTCAGTTGATATTTATACATAAATATAAACATAAATAACTATGACAATAAATATCAATATTTAAGATTTTTTCTGCAAAAAATAGCAAATGAATGGAATCGTTTGCCATAGAAAGGAAACAAAAATATGCAACTTTCTATATATATATATATATATATATATATATGTACAACAATAAATAGTGTATTTATGTAGCCAAAATACATAAACTAAAACATATTATGGTTTTTGGTTTTATAAAAAACAAACACAATTATATTTTCTGGTTAGTTTTTTTTTTTTTTTTTTTAAATTTAAGTGTAGATAAATAAGTAATTTTACCACACATCCACACAATCATTTTTAATTTTTCTACACCTTTAATAAACGGTTTTTTTTCGAATTTTAAAAAGCTGAAGTAATCAATCAAAATTCTTTTATAAGTTATCCTTGGAAATTGGCAACAATTTGAAAGAAAAAAATTTAGCACCTAAAAGTAAGCAAAAATTTATACTTAATTTCCCTAAGAAAACGATGACAGGAGATGATTTATGTGTGTTCGTAAAGCAAATGAAAACATTGCAATAAATTACTGAAAAAGAAAACTTCTTTCAAAAATTCGCAAGATACATACTTTTAGGGGCAAATAATTTTGGCATTGGTTTTATTCGCTTTTTAGACGCCGTCGACTCTTAAACTTAACTTAGAGGGAGTGATGGGAAGATGAATAATGCATATGAATTCAGCGGGAACTCCCTTAAACAGGTATATTCCAGAATATCGAGATTGCGGGCACAGGTGCAAGCCATTCTTATCTGTCTGTTGGCACGCCTTTTGAAACAAGGTCTCAAAACTTTGTCTGGGAAAAAGGTTTATAAAGTTAAGTTCTAAAATCCACTAAATATGTCTGTTACCCTCTTTAGAGCTGAAAGCGAAGCTGATCATCTCTATACACCCTACCAAAGTTTGGGCATATATTCATATCGTCAAAATATTTTCAACACTAAAAAGTAATCGTCTAACTTCCTGTACGGTGCGTATACATATTCGATCTAGGCATGTTTGTCCGTCCCGTTGTTCGTCTGATTCGCTGTGAAAAGGTCTGTAGTAACCATAGTTAAAAAATTTGACAAAAACACTGGAATTCCTGCAAGCAGAATGACAGTGACAACGTAAACTGAAGACGTCTCTGATTTCTTGGCTTTTCGTTCATTAGTCGTCAGCTAAACCAGGTATAGAATAAAAATGTCCCCTTATGATGTCCTATCCTAACTTCTAGTAAGTGCACCGGCGATATGCGCGATCGTGATCGCCCAAAATTACGGAGCCTTGAAATTCTATTTTATTTTATTTTTGTTTGTGGTCTTTTTTTTTGTAAGAAAACGAACATCAGTTCCTTACTTGCTTCTTATCTTCCTTATTTACGAGAAGTTTACTCTTGTTCATACATTTTACTAGTAAAGGAAATCTCTCAAAAAGTCTTAAGTATATAAGTGGAAGTATTTCAACTTGATATGTTTAATTTAAGTAATTATCTACGTAAACCCATCGGTTTTATCTTGATGGAACGCTCGAGTCTTGGCCCAATTTTTTTGTAAATGTTCTAAGAGCTGTACGTACAATTCTACAAGTATCCAAATGTCAAATTAAAAGTGATATGAAGGTATGCAACATTCAGTTGCCTTTTTGCATCCTAAAATTAGGTTATAAAAAATTTTTAATAAAATTTCATAAACTCGACTGGAATTGTTGGCAAGAAACTTTTATTATTATTCTTATTGCTGTCTATTGTGTTGATTGTTTGATTGTTGTGTGAAAAGTCATCCCATTTGTGATATATATTTTTTTATTTCTTTATTTTTTTTTTTTGCTCATTCGCTCAACACGGTTTGACGTTTTCTTTTTCCTATCCTTCACTTGCTTAAGCTTTGTATTAACTTTCGAATTTTCTTTTATTTTGTGTTTCTTTCAATATTTTTCCAATTTAATTTCTTTTTATTTTGCTTTCTGCTCTCTCTCTCTCTTCGCTTGTTTTATTGTTTTGCTTGATAATGGAACAAACCAGTAACAGTATTTCTGGGTGAAGGGAAAAGTTTCGATAACAGGAATTCCTAAAAGACTTTGTTAACTAGTTGACAATAACTGCGTTGTTGATGACGGTAATGATCATGATGATGCTTCTGCTGATGATGATGATGATGATGACTATAATGAGGATGAAGAAAATATTGTATAACAAAGACCGTTTTGAAATACAATAAAGATAAAACTTGAGTAATCTTTTGATTGCAGGAAGAAGAAACCATTGAATGCAAGGGAAAATCTCGACTTTATTCAGTGAAAGCAATTTCATGTTGAACACACGTCGTTATATGCCACCATCCACGTAAGGCAACTTTAATATTCCTTCCTTACGCGCAAACAACAAAAAGAAACTTTTAATTACTCAGAATGTGAAAACAAAAACCTTGAATTATTGAAATGAATGAATGAAAAAAAACAAAAAAAAAAAAAAAAATGAAAACAACAATCAAAGATATGTATGTTCACGTAGCTGCGCTGATAGAAAAGTGGTAAACACACATACAATTTGCTCCTTTTTAACTACTTTTTCAAAATGTTGTTTTTCTATTTTTTCTATATTTATCAGAAACAACATTTTTTCGCATTTGTTGATTTTCATGCTCTTGTCATTATTGTAATTGTTGTTGTTATTCTTGCTTGCATTACACCATTTTGTGAAAGTCTGTTGCAAAAACTAATTTCGTTGGATTGTTTTTTTGCTTTACTTTTTTTTTTGTTTTTTTTGTTTTTTGTTTTTTGTTTATGCTCTCACTATATATAAGCTCTATTTGAACAAGTAACAGTTTAGTGCTGTGAATATAACCGGAAACAGAACTACGGAACTACTCATGTGTGTTTGTGCCTGTATATGTAGGTAAGAATAAATGTTTAAAATTGTTCAACAACCATTCAGTATGCAATCAACGTCACATGCATCCGCTATTTCGACATAATGTTTAAATTTGTAATTTCGCACGAGCTTGTGGGAAACATGATACGACAGAGAGAAAGAGAGAGAGAGAGAGAGAAAAGAATTCAAAAATAGCAAGCACTTAGCTCTTGCATTGATATGCTAAGCCGAATGTAAACGTTAATCTTTGCCATTAAAACCTCAGTAACACTAACTAACACACTATCAAAATCAGGTTGCGGATTTGTTGCGTTCGTTTTATAAAAGTTTTTCATTTGCGAAATACTTTCATACGAAAGTCTATGATATCCATGATTTTCTTATTTACTCCGTAAAATGTACTAATCCACTAAAGTAAGCGTATGTTCGGTAAAATGAAATTGTACAGTGGCATTTCTCATTGTCACCGACGTAATTCTGCTCATAAACGTATCCATTATTAATGGGGAGGCACTGTGGCATACACACCATAGGAACTGCATTTTATGTTTAATAAATGCTAATAGCGCGCTTAAAGCAAATACGCCTTTGAGATTACAAGAAATTTATGTACAGACATTGCCAAGACGAATAGTGGAATAGTCAGTTCATAATTTTTTCAAGCCTTAAATCATTAAATAGTGGAAAAGTCGGTCTATCAATCTTCGAAGCCTTAAATCATTACTACGTTAATTGCTGTGTTTCTTAAACCTTTTTCAAGTTGCTTTACCTTACTCCCCTATACGTGTAACACGGCCACGGTCAATAAGAAGTGAGGAAAGAGAAAGCGATAGGGAGAGAATGACCGCAATCGGTAAATGGAATGCCTTTACCGATTAAGCACTCACTATAGATATGATCAAAGTAACTTCTATCGTACTCGAGATTTGAACCCGTGAATCCTGACTTGATAACCGCGATTGTTACCTACTGGACTACTCATGTGGATAATTTCCTAAATTCATTGAAATTTTGTGCTTACTTTTAAATGCCAGTTCCTCCGAGCATTTGTCTTTACGTTTTTAAGTGCAAAATGCGGTCATATTTGCGCAGTAATTATTCAGCCGTTTACATATCCTGTTACGCTTACAGAATAATAATAGATTTTTTAATAAAAATCATCTACTTTAGCATACTCTACTTTAGCCGTAATGTTTAGCATACAATACGGCTTAAAGTGAATATAATTTTGTTCTTGGTGTGTATTAACATACGATAATGAGCTGCAAAGATTTCTCCTTTTGCACAGACGTAAAAGCCATTGAATGTCATTAAAACTTCATGTAACTCTGAGTAATGCTTAACCATTATCTGCTCGAATCACAAAATTCTCAAGAGCCTGCGGAGCAATTTGTAGACATTTGAAGATTTATAAAAATTGCAAAGGAAAACTTTTGAATTTTGAGTTGTGTGCAAAGTTTTCTATAAAATGTATTAAATTTTCATGCTTTCTAAGAGCAATTTTTATACCCTACACTACTTATGCATATGCCCAGTTTTTGCGAATGTATGCAAATAATAACATGAGATAGAGGAAATTTTTACTTTGATTTCGCTCAACGTACAAGCCACGATCTTCTAAACATTTTATAAAAAATTTGGCAAACTTACATGGCTTGGACCAAAGGTGAGCCTTACAATCAATAATGAATTGGATTGAATCATATTTTGCCATGTAATAGCATAGCAGAGCGACCATATACCGCTTCGCCTAGTGAAAATCTTCGGGACGAACTATCAAGAGCATACATTTTATGGGAGCCCATGCTCTTCTGCTCACTACTCAGCTTACTGCGCAGCAAAAGTAGAACAAGACTCTGTCTATTTGCTTGTCTGCGATTTAGAAGTTTACATCCACAATGGGTTCTTAATGTTAACCTGAAATTCAAATACTTTCCAGGCCAGAACAAAATTTATCTTTATATATAATGAGCCTTATAAACGTATCTCTTGGAGCTGCTGTAAGGTTCGTACTCTGGCAAAGTGCAGGCCATAAGAGTACTTACTACTCAATATTCATCTCTAAAAAACTAGTCGTTCTTCTCCTATGAAACAATAAAGCAGGAAAGTAATTCAGATAGAAATCCAGATAGAGATCTTGATCCTTTTGCCTTTTTTGCTTTCACAGAACATGTTCAGCTACAGTTATCGCAAAGTTGTGTGTGTATGAAATCTACATGCGATTAGAATGTATTTAATCTGCCACCATCTTTTATGTGCAGGCTTCTAAGTAGATGCCTCTCAGTATGCTTTAGATAAATAACTAGTAATTTTTATATCAACAAAACACTTTTAATCAAAGTTTAACTATAGCAATTTCATTTTACAAATTAATTCTCTGAAATTCCTAGATTGTTAAAATGAAATTCACCTCTTTAACCCTCTTAGAGAGTTAAGCATATAATGAATACTTTATAGATTTCTGGTTATAATAGCTGAGCGAGCAGATGTGAAAGAAAGAACATTAAAAAAGTGAGGCAAAGATAACTCAAATTAATTAAATTTTCATCAAAATAGGCGGCATAAAGAAATTGCGTACTAACTTGCTTTTTAATCCTTTTCATTCTTGAATACCTCTTTCAGACGCGCAAAACGTGTGCAGCCAACAATAGTAAAACGAAAATGTTCAAAGAGCGTATACTCAAAGTTTGTTAATTGAATGCCTTTTTATATATAATTTCACTCATGAGAAATCGAATAAGTTTAACACATAAATTTATTTTTTTTTTGTTTTTTTTTTTGGTTTTTATAAAGTTTTAATTGTGCTGTAATGATTTAGTTAAACCTTGCGCTATTTTAGCGTTAAATTTATAATAATTTCGATTTAAATAACAATACAACTCGCAAATCTTGGATTAGCATAACCTTTGAATATAAAATTCTTAATAGACGATAGATAGCAGAGCCTTCATTTCTGACATTGATTTGCTACTCATGCAGATTGAAAGTTTATGTTCTTTTTATTTGTGTATGTAAATATCTTCCCTTAAGTGTTTTATTTCATTTAAGAAATATTTAAATGAAAGCTTGAAAATCCATCGGCAATGCTGACTCGATGTTGATATTGATACTCTTGATTGATTTTGGAACGTCAAGTTTAATTCAACGATTTGACTCGTACTTGATATGAATGAACCGCTTGATGCCTAAGAATTATTTGAATTCTATTCTGACATACATTAAAAGCTAAACCATTGTTGACTGTTGACTAAGTCTTATTGCTATTTCCCTTATATGCTTCTTAATTCACTTAAAGCCTTCATCTCCATTATGTCTCTTAGACTGCTATCGCTTGAAGTTTTGTTTCCTATGCTTATGTGCTAAATATAGGAAGTGAAGAAAACTAAAGGCTAGGAAACTATCCGCCGACAATCTAGAACGCTTTCACCAAGCCGTAGTTTTCTGGTACCTCAAGACTAATTGCTATCTCCCTTGTATGCTTCTTTGTTCACTTATGGCGTGCATGCGTTAGTTCCTTAGACTGTTATCACCTGGAGTCATTTTTCCGACGCAATCTAAACTTTTTTCACCGAGCCATAGTTGGTTGGAGTCTTAAGTCTTCTTACTATTTCCCTTATATGCGTCTTAATTCGCTTAAAGCCTTCATCTCCATAATGCTTTCCCACGCTTGTGTGTCAAATATAGAAAGTGAAGGAAACTAAAGGCCAGATAAGAATATTTCTGCCGAGAATCTAGAGCGCTTTCGCCGAGCCTGATAACAACTATGAAATTTAATTGTATTTTGCCTTTAGACAAATCGCCAATTCAGAAAAACATATGTCTTGGGGAGATTCCGATAGAATCGGTTATTACTGGTAGCGATCAAAGCGGGCGTTGGAAAGACTTTGCTCAACATTTGGTGACTGCAGGATTCGGACTGAACTTCAAAATGACTGGATAAATTTTTCGCAAAATTTATTCAATTTTCGATAAAATTTTATCTCAAGCATCAATATTTATTTATTCATGCATTCATTCGTTGGTAGATAAGAGTACCCCAAAGCGAATGCTTTAGCAATTATTGTGTATAAATAAAATATTTCGTTCTATGGTATAATACTTTATATGCGTATACAACATCAAGGCGTATGCGTGATACTTGCATCCAATATTCCACATACTTGTGTTAAATTATCGTTGAAAGAAATGTGTTTTTAAACACGCACCAAAATTTATTGAAAAACTCTCTGAGCGAGATACGAGGTTAAGAGTAACAAAAAAAAAGGACCTAACATCAATACAATGCCAAAAATAAGGAAGAAAAAAATTCGAATTTAAATGAACTCTCAAGTGTGCTCCCAATGCTAATAGCGATTATTTGCAATTCACGGAATATTGAATTTAATAATCATTTTATGAGTCGTTCATCTCATTCAGTAAAATAATTTAAAAAAGAAATATTTATTATGACATGTATTTAAGTACACAAAAAGCCAGACAACAAAGGAAGACATAAATGTGGATAAAGACTTAACTTCTGTTGGAGAAAATAAAAACAAACAAACAAAAATAAAAAAAAATGAAAAAACAAATGGAAAAAGTGTGAAAAATATCATCATGTTATCGTAAGGAGGATGTGTCTCTATGACAGATATTTCCCCACAAAGGATAAAACTATGAAAAGAAATTAAAGGAAAACAAATAAAACTATTATGGTCGCGTTAGAACGAACTGCAAAGTCGCTACCACCTCCATGCAAAGCTTCCTTGCTGATACGAGCATTTCGATATCACACGGCCACGCTTGTGAAGTATTGTCAACAGTTGCTATAGTTTATGATAACATTAAAAATTACGATAAGAAAATTACATGCATTCTAAGCATATTTTTAGGCAGGCTACGACAACTTTCCAATCTGGATAGGAAGCTAAAACCTCCAAGTCCATCTTGCGGAAACTCAAAAGTTTGCAAATGTCGATTGAAAAAGCAAAAGCAACAAAAACACATTTCGGGCGGATAAAAGCACTTCAACGCTAAGCCCTATTCCATCCGAGGATAATTGTTACAAAGGGTATGACAAGCGCACTTTATCTCACTTCTTCAACGATGAACATAAATGATAAAAGAAAGAGGAAGTCTTCACATACATAACTACAGACATGCAAAACCATTCTCATGGGTGAGGAAAGGTTTAGTTTTAAGCAATAGCTTGCATAAAACAGTAGCTTATGAGGCCAGACATTCTAAATAAGCATTCATCCAAGTGAATGCGTGATTGCATGAGTGTGTATGCGTATATATAAATGTGTAGCACTTGTGTAACTGATATCTAACCGTAATCCACAGAGTATAAACTCTTCATGAAATGCTACAGATCCGTTGATTTCTTTGTTGTGCTCTTGATTTCCTTTTTTGTTTTTAATATAAAGATTTGTAGAATTTTTTTGTTTGTGTATTTGGTTTATCCCTTCCCTTTCACTAATTACGATTCATTTAGAAAATGCAAACAATTTTCTTCTTTTTTTTACATATTTTCATACTTCTTTTCTCTGTAGTAATTCTGTAGCTTTCTTGCAAATGTATTACTTAGGGATTGTGGTTTATGTTTATTTCACTGATTTTCTTTCATACTTTTTTCTCTGGTTTTTTTTTTCTTTTTTGGTTTGCATATATTATTCGTGTTGTTTTCCTAAAAGATATTTTTCTTTTAATTTTTTTTTGCAAAAGCATTCGCACGCATTATTGTTTCCTTTTCCCTAATGTCTGTTTATGAAAACACTGATTTATTGAGCTTCCTTTGTTCGCCTTATCGTTTTCTTTTGTGTTTTTTTTCTTCTATTTTTTCTACTTCCTCTGATGATATCTGCTCTTATTATTTACTTGCTTTCAAAGTTGGCTTTAAGTATTTTATGCTACTTAGTCTATAATATTTAATTATCCGAGAATGTGAACCGTACACGGAGACTGCCAGCCCTTAACTGAATAGTTTACAAAAAGTTTTGCATCTCATGGTCCATAGGTACTTATCTAGATACA
The DNA here is from genome assembly GCA_001077435.1 of Glossina morsitans morsitans. NCBI lineage: Eukaryota > Metazoa > Arthropoda > Insecta > Diptera > Glossinidae > Glossina > Glossina morsitans. The sequence goes on from CCAG010021033.1 coordinate 15,095, forward strand.
TAAACACACACATATATATATATATGTATGTACTTTATATAGTTGTTGTTTTCTTTGTTATTATGCGTTCGTCATTTCTCAGCCGGTGTTTTAAATTTACCTATTTTCTCGCATTTATCTTCCGTCTGCAACCTGTAGTACAATTTGTTATAAAGTGTTTTTTTTTTTTTTAATGTGTGCTCCCCAAATACATGCACAACGATAAAAACACAAGCAGTTATGTGAAACTTATATTGCAACGCACACATAATATAGAAAAATATGAAAAGGATGCTGAAATTTATCTGAGAGAGAAAATCGAGATGAAAGTAGGGAGATGTTGCTGCAACAAGTTGCTAGGGACTCATATAATAGGAGGAGATTAATGATGATAGTAATTTGAAATTCTTTAGAAATTGTTTTGAAAGACTTTTACACGCAGGGCTGAATGATAGACTGCCCTAATTATATAAGAGTAAGTATCAGAAATCCGTTAATTTGTAAATTTTTCTTAATCAGATTGTGAGTCAATTTAAAAATTGCTACGCATATATTTTTGTACTAAGCCTTAATCTATCTTTTAGCTTCCATTTATCATCCCAAGACACTTTTCGATGGGAGTACTCTCCCCTTTTTCCCTCCCACTCATTTCATTCGTACCAATTGTCTCTTCTTAAATTCGTGTCTTCGCAATCTACTTTTGCTGCTATTGCTTTGCAAGCGTCTGTTTACTCCTGCGTTTACTATTCGCCTCCTCTTTTCTATTTTCTTGCTTTTCCTGCTCAATGTCTAGCCATGCCTGCGTCTATCGGTTCAGTCAACTGCTGCTCATTTGTTCACCAATCTAAGGCAGTGTAAATTTTGCACAAAAATAAATTTATTCTTTTGATTCTATAAGCGCTTTAAATATTCTAACATGCAAAGAAAAAGTTCGTTAACTCAACGAAATTTTTTTCTCAAAACTTCGAGCTTTCCTCCAAGCGGTGTGAAAAATGT
>CCAG010021036.1:0-22835 GCA_001077435.1 Glossina morsitans morsitans
TTAATTTCTATGTAAATTCAACGTTCGTGAGCATTGCAAACCGACGGAGGGAAAGCTACGAAGTGATGGACATTTCTCTCAGCCTTCTTCAGGATTTTAGGGCGGACGAGAAAGTGTAGGCTTTCTGGATATAGCAAAGGGAATAACAAATTCGAGGTACCGTTTTCGGATGGCAAACATACGAATTAAACGAAAGGAATGGAAAAAACTACACGCGGGGCCGTTACGGCACGCTCTATACACTTCTCGATTTGTGATATGAATAAGTAATGGATGGCGAACTTCTTTTGACTTCTATGATTCTGGTAGCTGGCAAAATGCTGTGGCATGTTATGAGTTTATATACATATCAGTAATTAGGTCGATATTTCACTTTGAACCGTGCAAAGATTGTGCAACGTGTCAGATAAGACATCTGAGATATCTTTCACGAACATTTGGCGACGATATCGATCGTAAGTTTAAAATATCAATTTCCATTTTAAGAAGAAGGAACTTAAGGCAAAGAGCAACAACACCTCGAACAAGACAAACAGGTTGACAAGTGTTTGGAACGGAAATTTATTCTGACTTGTGCACGGAGTAACGGAATAACGGTTTGTTAATGTCAATATATGCGTACGCAAAATATTTACAGATATATGGCTGTATGTAGAGACGTATGTGCATGTGCCTACATTAAAGTTTGCTTTATTGTCGAATGCATAATCAGAGCCGGAGTGATAGTCGCATGTACGCTCAAGGAACGCGACGTTCACATTTGTGAATTGAATACTTTTTTCTTCGTGGCAGCGAATATAGGTTTATGCACGTATATTACATATATATAATGATTAAACGCATATAATACATTTATTATGCGCTTGCAAGTAATTGTTTATAGTTGTGTGTATTTAAAAAAGTAATAAGACCCTATTATCCGCTGGTGTCTGTAGCAACTGTTTACCTCTCGCATTTCTTGCACTCAGAGAGTAGAGCGTAATTAGGATTCGATTAATGTAGAAACTCTATTATCTAAATCTGTGCAAAGTAAGATTTCTATTTTGATTGAATTTAATGTTCGTCAACCTACCTATTCCTTTGACAATTGTGAGTCAAATTTGGCAACGAGCCACATTTCCTTCATTATTTTTGCACTTAAAATCCTATCTGAAGCGCATATAATCTTTAGTTTCCAAAGTGCAATAAGAACAAATAAAATAAAACTTTTTTAAGCTAAACAAACGCTCGCTTATGCTTCCAAACATTCAGTTAATTAGAAGGCGGAAGGGTACTTGAATACGTGTCCTAAGTGAAGGACTAGCGGATATATGAGCATGAAAGAGTTCACCTTTATTTTACATATATTTGACTGTCATCGTATGGTTAGTTTGTCTAAAAAAGTGCTTATTACAGATCACATAGAGAAGTTTTTTAATTAATGTTAGGTTTTGAGCCGATTTAGTGAGATGTGCCTGTTTGTTGTTACATATATATAGAGAAATTCATTATCATTTGATTGCAACCAAACCTTTTTTTGAAAACATGTCTAACCGACGCTGAATCACCATAAAATTAGGTACAAAAAATCACTTACAAGATCTTATAAATATATGTCAAAATATCGGCAGAGTATTTACAAGGACCGTGTAAAAGTTTTGTGAAAGGATGAATATCATCGGCCTGCAAACGCACCTATAGCAGCCAAATAAATTGTTACTCCGAGACAATAGGAAGTATTGATGGAACATGACAAATGGATGTCATTGACCAACAACGAACACGTCAACTGTCTGCAAAACATTTTGCAATTTGCTTCAGGTGATGGGTATCCAATGTTCGCCCTAGGCCAAATGTAAATATCTTGACTTTTTTTTTTTTTGCTATTACTTCATGCTCCAAACCATTGCTCTTAACAGGAGAAAACGCGATTGTATGCAATTTGTGAGGTTGACGACATCTTGTTACACGCGACAAGCCATTGCAATGAAATTGTCATTAGCGCTCTTTCCTTTCTTATGCTTGCTCAACACTATGGCATTTACTTTTTCAAACGTCTCTCTAACCATGAATGCATTGAAATTTTCAGAAAATTTTTCCTCCAGTGTTCATTCCTTCACAGTAAGCAACAATAAACGACTAAGAGCTATAATTATACAATTATTTTTCTGTTTTCTGAACTTAATTAACTCTTTTCAACTCAAGGGAAAGCAGCATGAATTGTGGTATCGAATACATCCGTGTATATGAGCTGTAGGCGGTTCGCTTCTCTGCTTATTGCATCGTTCCTGTGAAAAGAGACGACGATCGCTTTCGCCATTATCTTTTTGCATTCCCTTTTTTTACACAATAGTAAGGGAGAGTACGTAAGAAGAAGACACAGTCTGAGAGACAGACAGAGATAGTCCGAATACCATAAGTACGGGCTTGCAAGGGAATCATATTTATTCTGAGTATCATTGTTACAATCTGTGGACGCGAGCTTTCTTTGATAAATTCCCTTCCTTCACTTATAAAGTTCAATTAGCAAGAGTTTTTTCGTATTATTCTACCCTACACTGCTTGGGGTATATAGGTATATTAAGTTTGTGGGGATGTCTACAACACTTAGCAAGACTTAAGATAGGCCCACTCTTTACTCTACCACCGTCATCTAAGCTTGTCAGTCTGTGTGTCCTTCTGTTGCCTGCTCACGTATTCTTATGTTCAATCTACAGATGTGTGTTGGTCTAAAGGCGAACCTTACTGAGAATGTCTCGAGTCACTTTTTCCACAAAGTCCCATGTGATGCCTTATTTTGAAAAGTCTTTATATCAATAGCTTTATTAAGCAAAGCAATTTAGTTTATTTAAGAATATTTTATAATTCGAACAAAAAAATACATTTACGGTTTTCTTTATGAGCACAGCAAACGATATAAAAAGCTAATTTAATATGCACAAACATATCGTCGGCTGACAAGTAAAGTTCATTAAGTGCTTATAAATTCTTAGGTACTTAATGAGCTTTACCTGTACGCTCAACTCCGTCAGTACACTTCATGCAAAGAATTTCCCTATAAGATTAGTGGCACAAATCAATTCACACACATTATGTTATAGCCTCTGTAACAGTGACGAAAATTAAGTAAAATTTTTTTAGGTGTTGTCTGTAAGGCGGAGGGTATAAACGATTAAATACAACTAGGTAGAGGCACTTCTGATAATAGGAAAAAGGGAGAAATTGATTAAAGGATTATTAAATTTCACTTTGTTTTATTTTAAAAAACCAATACCTACAAGCCGGAGTGGAATGGTGGAATAAATATATATGTATATGTATTGTTTATAAGTATATATGTATATGCATGTCTCAACTTCTATCGACATGTGTGTATGTAAAATTTGCGACTTGGAATAAGCACAGACTTATTACAGGATATACCCAGTAAACGAATGAATACAAAACATACAATAATGGGCGTGTTGCCGCTAACTTCTTCGTCGCTTTATTATCCTATAAGTTAATGTTTTTAAGTCACGCGAGCTAAGCCAGGATAAGAATAAAAAAAGCCTCTGCCCATCTAACCTCATACACAATAAAGTTTAAAACGAAATAAGTTTCGTAGGTTCTGGCTTCCCAACTAAGACTAACTTCCCTCTATAAAACATGATCTATCTGTCAATAAAACATGAATTTCCTTCCAAAACTTCAATCGTTGTTGGCTGATCTTCGCAAATATGTGGTTTCTCACATCCTCCCGCAAAATAATCAAGTGGTATTAGACCGTAGAATCTTGGTGGCTAACCCGTGTTGTAAATAAAAATTGGATGGGTATCAACTCAGTTCCCAGTTATATAAACAATAACAAGGAAAAGGGAAGAAGTAGAGTCTCTTGTATTTCAGAATTTTTCATCCAATGTATTATCAGATCATTCGCGCAAACGCGCAAATTAGGTTTCACGACATTCGCGTTGTACTTGATTCGTAAGACGAACATAATCCTGAAGCAATGCAAAAAGAGTTGGGAATTTTACCCTTTTGTTGTCTACTAAGCTAAGCTAGGTACTAATTTGACCTTTGCCTTTGCCCTTGCCTTTGCCTTTTGCCCGAATGTATAACTTATATACTGAAATATTACAGAAAATAATGCTTACCTCAATAATAATTAAAATTAGGTCAATTAAGGTAAATGCTTATACAAATAATAAAAACATATAAAGGCTTGTACTAATAAAAATTAGGTCACTAAAATGCGTTAAAAGTAAATATGTTGACTAAAATTAATTGTGCTACAATTACACGAGTATGTTAAATAAATTACATCCGAACTCGAAGTTTGTCTTTCATCGGACTTCGTTTTCAATGAATCGAAAGCCGTCTCCATCCATGATGACATTAACTTGGACACGCTGATATATGATAATGCAATTTCTGGCCGTAACCCCATTTCTATCTATCAAGCAAAAGAGAACAAAAAAACAGAGGAACAGACCTCAACACATGTATCACTCAATCTGGATATAATGATGTTTGCCAAGTCTCTTCCAGCCCCTTCTCCTTCAAATACGGCGATTTTTATCGTTGCATTCTCTCCAATTTGGTAGATTCACTTTTAGTTTTAACAAATAGCCAGTTAACGGTTATCTCTATTCCTCCTTTCTTTTTCTACAACAACATATTGATCTGTAGTGTTCAACATAATGAATGTAAACTTAATGTGTTTTTCTGATTTAATTGCTTAATCTTCGAGATTTGGCCATTCGCGCAAAGCGCAAATTTAGTTTCGCGAATAAAGTCGCGGATTATCTGGCTATGTGTTTCGGCTAATTAGTCGCTATCTTAAAAGTCAGCCATTCCCGCAAAGGGAAAATTTCTGCTTAAAAAGAAACACACTTAGGTGTTTATGCCTCTCATTCACAATACCTTTTTATTGCCTTGTTACACGGGTTTCTTTATACAAATAATCTTCTACAAAAAAACCAACTTTTCTGTGCCGCAAAAAGTGAGTGTTGTTTTTGTGCTGTAGAGACCCTTCGAACATTTCCATGTTATAAAAACAAAAACAAAATGTACACATAACAAAAATGTATACATTTCGTTGCCTCTGATTATATGCGATATTTTTTCACACCCGTCTTCAGCAAGTATAGCAAAAACTTGCTCTAAAATTGACATTGCATTGATTACACAACTAATGAGCAGTTGTCGAGCTATTTTTTTTTTTTTTTTTTTTCAATGTAAACGCGGTCACGTGTTTTAATTTATTTATGTATATATATATATGTTTTTTTTTCTGTTATGCAGCACTAAGATAAGGAGTTAAATGTTAGTTGCTCTACAAATAAAGTCATGGCAAACTTAGAATCTATCTTGTGTCGGTTAATTAGTTCTCTCTCATGCACTGACTTAATCAAAAATCAATCTTTGGAATTTATTGCTGGTTCTAGACAAAATTCTTTGTCTCCAAACACTTGCAACATCCAAAAGAAAGGTTCAGAGACCCCATTAGATATATATATTTTTGATCAGGATTAATTTCTGAATCAATTTAAGCCTGTCCGCCTGGCCGTCTGTAATGTCTGTGGTAAACATTGCTCTCATCGCAAAAATAAAGATGTCGACTGTGAATTTGGCAGGAACCCTGCGACCTGCTCATAAGTCAACACCAACTGAGAACCTTTCTGTTTTTAAGAGCAAAAACTCGGTTTTTCGTACATTGCCTATAAACTGTGATAACAAACATTTTTGTGAATTCTATTACAACTGGACAGTTTTTACGTGACTCACGTATCCCGAGACTCGATTATTTCGCTTTTCTCGTGTCTCATCTGTACCGGGGCTTTAAACACTTTCAGCAGATAGGCACGTACGTTTGCTACTGTCTTCCTGAGTCGCGACGCTATATCTTATTTCGGGCCAGGCCTACATGAGATAAGAACGCGGGAGAGGACACGCTGCTATCTTACGAGCGTCGTTTCAGATAGGATTAAAACAGTGCTTCGTTTTACCTGTACGTCCGGTAGCTACAAAACAACTAAAGCAATTTCTTGGTTTTTTCGCTGCTTTTATAGCTATTGGCTATCAAGCGGCCAGTTTTGAAACCTCTCATGCTACTGCAAATACTCTACACTCTGTATTGCAACACCGCTTAACCTATGTATTATGCTATGATGGAAATTGTTAGAAAATAATGATTTGATATAAGATAAAGACTCTCATAAAAAGGAATTTTATATATGGGAGAAAGAACAATTCTTGGTATATGAAGACGAAGTAATAGAGTGGGATATGTACCTACTTGATCAATCTTGATCATTTATAACATTGCAATTTATTTTCAAATTAATAAATATGTGAACTTTTTTGAAAGTAAAAGAAGACGTAAGACCTCCCTCCTTCAAAATCGTTCCTAAGAAAATCCAAATTCAGAGTGAATACGCACGTCCTTGAGTGTTAATTTGGGAACTTAAAGACAAAATTTTCGCATTTGTCAATAAATTTGTTAATTTTTATAATGAAAATTTTATTAAAGTAACACGAAGAGTGCTCGTAGCGGATTTAACATTTCACTTGATGTGAAGTTAATAGAAGCAAACGCTTGGCTTCCAACATATCGCTTCGTAAACCTTCTTCCTGATAATATTTATGTTCTTTGGAACACACTGCGATTAATTGCTGTACGATTTTTTACACAAGCATCTCAACTACGTCTGTTTTGAACACATTGACTACCTTAATGAATGTTCAGTGCCTTAAGTTATTTTTAAAGGGCAGCGTGATGCGGATTCCTATTGTCACTGTCGAGGTTTGTGTTTTTGGTATTGTGTCAAGGCTTACTAGTGAACAAATAATTCTTGTTGCAATTGCCGTTGTTCTGAAAGAAGGAGTGATCTTGTAATTCTTCGCATAAACTCTTCATAAATTTTACGATCAATTTTATGAGGACGTTCTATTATCAGTTCGCATGCGCAGTGAGTCAATAGCGAGTTTAATTGTTGTTTTCCAAACAGGCAGATTAATGAAATCAACGCTTCGCATCGACTCTGCGCGATCTTTAAACCCCAAAATATTAAAAAATTTGAAAAGCGCACAACTTTTGTTTCAAGCTACGTCGTATACCGTGGAAACCTGTGCATTTAAACATTTTTCAAAATTTTCAACTCTGCGAAAGGTAACCAAAATGACGACCAACCCACAAAAATGCCTGAAAGTTCCTTTCAAAAATGTAAAATTTTAGAAAGGAAATGTCTTGTACTTTTGCAATTCTTGTCTTGAAACATTCTCCCAGTGTAGTTGCGATTTAAATTTATTGATGTTTCCACTTGAAGATTAGAAGCATTTTGAAAGTAAAAAAAATTGCAAAGTCTTCGCTCGTATGCGACGTTAAAGTTAAGGTTCTTCATTCAAGGTAGTGCTTGTATACTGTATTCAATGCAATTCATTTAAAAGTGTTTAATGTGTAACTGTTAATAAATTTTCCACATTTTTAATTATTCTGGAATAATGAACCGAAAGAAGAACTGCATGAAAGAAACGCATGCACTAAAGCACACGGTCTAAGAAAAAGAGAAAATAAAAAATAATAATAACAACTGTAGCAGACCTGGGAGAATACAGAACAGTAAAAATTATAAAGAAACGAACGAGACGTTTTCTTTAAAAATTTCGTCGCAATAGCTTCTCACCTGGAATCGAATGTAAACCTCATGAAAAATACAATTAAGTTTTCGCATGTTATGGCCTTTAAAGAAAATAAAAGAGAAGTGAGGGGCAAATGTAACAGAAACTGCGACAGATGTATACTATCAGTATAAAGGTGGGGTATATTAAAGTGTGTGGACTGTTTGTAACGCACGGTAATGTGCGAACAACATGTATCTTACATCCATTTTAATTAAAATTCTGTAGCACAGGCACGACACTTGTTACAAAAATCGGAAAAAAACATATAACTGGGGTTGACAGCAAGCAATTATCTCACAGTTTCTATGGGCATCCATTTGACGTCGTAAACACATAAACAAGCATAATATTTTTATTTGCTCCAACATTTTCGTATATGTAGGCATGTAGGCATATATATATAAATAAGAGTATATATATAAAAGTATATATATATATATACATATAATTGTTCACGTATGTACATAATACATTAATGGAAGTGCCTTTAATTTGTGCATAAATTTAATACTGTCTCCGTCTTTGAGCGTATGCGCGACGGTGACTGCGGCTCCGACTGTGCTTTTGTAATAAAGCAAACTTTAATGTAGGCACATGCACATACGTCTCTACATACAGCCATATATCTGTAAATATTTTGCGTACGCATATATTGACATTAACAAACCGTTATTCCGTTACTCCGTGCACAAGTCAGAATAAATTTCCGTTCCAAACACTTGTCAACCTGTTTGTCTTGTTCGAGGTGTTGTTGCTCTTTGCCTTAAGTTCCTTCTTCTTAAAATGGAAATTGATATTTTAAACTTACGATCGATATCGTCGCCAAATGTTCGTGAAAGATATCTCAGATGTCTTATCTGACACGTTGCACAATCTTTGCACGGTTCAAAGTGAAATATCGACCTAATTACTGATATGTATATAAACTCATAACATGCCACAGCATTTTGCCAGCTACCAGAATCATAGAAGTCAAAAGAAGTTCGCCATCCATTACTTATTCATATCACAAATCGAGAAGTGTATAGAGCGTGCCGTAACGGCCCCGCGTGTAGTTTTTTCCATTCCTTTCGTTTAATTCGTATGTTTGCCATCCGAAAACGGTACCTCGAATTTGTTATTCCCTTTGCTATATCCAGAAAGCCTACACTTTCTCGTCCGCCCTAAAATCCTGAAGAAGGCTGAGAGAAATGTCCATCACTTCGTAGCTTTTCCCTCCGTCGGTTTTTGCAATGCTCACGAACGTTGAAATTTACATAGAAAATTAAAATTTACAAAATTTTTAATTCAAGTCGAAACCGACGTCACCCTACTGTAAAAGTATATACAACAATAGCCGATAATTGCGAGCTGCAACGGGCAACGAATATTGATTTCGAGTTTTGTACACATCTAGAGATGGCGCGAATTAAAGGCTCACGCCGAGGTGAAAGTATTTATCTTAATTAATTATGGCACACATTATAGTTCCGCACACGAACAAATAGTGTCTTCATGCAGCACATAAATTAATGAAAGTTAAATGAAGATATGACGCTCAGCACATTTGCACTGATTATAAGTGAGCGGACTTAGCTTAGGCTGCTGATTTGGAAGCACATTGCTTGAGCACGTCGACTATCTACCAAATCATTATTTTTTTATTAAAGAATAATTAGCCACACATACACATCAGAACATCTCAAGCAGCCAAGTTGTAAATATATTTGACCAGAAGTGATATTTTACTCAGAAGTTAGAGGAGGGAAATTACAATGAGGTGTGTGTTGGGTAACATTGCTCCGGTTCTGCGAGTCATGTTCTCGTGCATATGAGTTAGAGCCGCATAATCCGAACTAGAATAAAGCAATTTTAGTAATTGAACGAAATCAGGTAAAAGAAGCGATATTTTTCCTCAGAAGATTGTCTTAATCTATCTGTGCAGGTGAACGTGCATTAATGTTAGTTAAAATAAAAGAAAAAAATGTAAAATAAACCAGTTTTTGCAAACAGTTGTTAAAATATGTAAATTAACACGAAATTGCCTGAAAATTTGGCATCTGGCCAACATTTGCTGAGCCAATCTGGACAAATTCTCGGCGGTACGGCCTAAAATGATGGGATGGGATTGGCAGTGGGGGTGGTGGTGGGGGTATAAGTCATTAAATGTCAGGCGAAAATACATAAATATCCGAATACATCTATCTATATATGCATGCATATGCATGTGCCCACGCGGGCACACACACATTCACTCACGATACAATGCCATACGAGTATATTTTTTATACTAAAACTATGTAAATTTACTTTAATCTCATTCTACACCGCACTCAGCCAAACACAACTTGTATGCATTCACTCGCATGTACACATACACATCCACGTGACTGCGTGTGTGTGTGTAAGCACCAACTGTTGACCATTTTGTTATCAATTAAATATTTAATATGATCTAAAATGTAAGCAATCTGCTGCATGGGCATATCCAAGCTCGTGCCTGCACATGTACGTACGTACGTATGTGTGCGTACTCAAACTTTTTCTGCAATTTGCTGTTCTGCGTCACACACTTTAATTGACTCTCATCTCATTGTGTTATATAGAGTAAGAGTATTGCAGCACTGTACTATAGCATATCCTTTTCTACCTTTGTTGATTATAATTGCTGTTAGTTATGTGTTTGTATGCGTGTTGTTTCTTCTTTTTTTGCTGGGCTAATTGGAAAATATATGAAAATATCGGAACAGTAAGTGGGTCACTTTTGATTAAAGTCCTCAACACGTAACATCGCCATCAACATCACCATCATCATTATCAACACGATCATGATCGTTTTTGTCACTACTAACTATTTACCAATGCCGCCGCTATACAACTACATCACTCCACAGCTATACTACCATACAATGCTATCTGTTATTAATGGTGTTATGTGTATGAGTACATGATTGGTTTTTGGTTGTTGGTCAGTTGGTTGCGCATATGTGCACATATATTTTCGAATCGGTAACAAAATTTTACTTCAGCCCTTAAGGTTCTTTATAAAACCATCGCAAATTATATATTAACGTGTGTACAAATAACCGGGTATATGGGTACGTGTATGGTGAGCTTGCGAATGTGTCCGCATGTGGGTGCTACTTTATGTCGTCCTATGCCTTCTTATGCCTACATACATGAGATTTCGACCTCATTAGGGTGTATGTGACTGTAGAACGCTCTGCGGTTAACACGTTTGCCGATATAATCAAATATTACAATTCGTAGTGAGTGGAGATGGGTGTGCGTGAGTAAATATAACATATTTTCGATTCTATACTAATGTGTTCATCCGTATATGCATGTACTTATACTTATATTTGTATGTGTGGGAAACACATTAATTATTGCCAGAGGTTTCAACCTAAATTTTATTAAATTTAATTTTAATATTTGCATTTCTTGCTTATGTCCGTCACATGCCGTAATGACCACAAAGAAATTTTCTACTGCTGTAGCGTACGATACGACTAACTAACACTCCATAAAGTCCATGCAAAAATAAAATCCATGCGAAACAATTGTTCGGACTTAGGAGAAACATTTTCGTCACTAACGAAAAATGTTCGCTGCATAATTTGTTCTACTGTTTCCTACGATGTATTTGTCGAGCTGTGGCATTGCTATGTATGGGTTATATCAACTCAAACTCTTAATGTGTGGGAGATCAATAGACGGTATAGCAGATAGATTGCCAGACTTCTTACTACAGCTCATTAGAGTTGAAAATTTGACATCGTAAGCCTCATTAACGGGACAAAAAAAGTAACTTAGGCTCATATTTTAGTGGTTGGTCACTTGATATTCCTTCACTCACTTCTACCTTTGTCCTCCTACGGGGTTTTTCATCTTGAAATTAAAAACTCGAAAAACAAGGGATTAAATTATATCATATCGTGTTTTAAATTTTCTGCTCACTAATGCCCGCTTCGCTCAGTGTCCTACAGAGTGAATTCATTTTACGAAAACGATGACTCAATTGGTTACGCAATCAGAGCATTAAAATCTGTGTAGGTATGCATATGTATGGGTAATAAATATAAGCAATATTTACTTTATTAAGTGTCATCTGACTTCTGCTTTCAACCAAAAAGCTTTTGATAATAATCTCTGGAAGAAGACAAATATCCGCACCTGGAAACAATTTCTTACACTTTTACATATCATCTCCCTGTTTTCTTATTCACTTAACTATCACATTATAGCAAGCGGGGGATAGGAGACAAGAGATAATATTACCTATTAATCATGACGCCTCAAGGTGTGCCCACTTTATTTACTTGAACTTTCATATTCTTTTTGATACAACGAATTACTTGAACTACTACATGCGAGTTAGCACAAGAGACAGTAATAACACTAATGCTTTTGCAAGTTTAGTTCAAGTTTTAAATGTGAAGAAAAGATTGGCTGTGTGAGGCATGAACCGAATTTGTTCCTCATCTACTACTCATCCCTTACATAGAAAAAACCGTAAGAAAGCAAGGCATCCTTAAAATTTCGAAAAGTAATATAAGTAATCGACAGTCAGATATGACAAACCCCCGATTCTATTATAAGGCGTTAAGTAAGTAATTGGGTGGATACTTTTTTATCCCTCTCCATTAAATATATTCCTTTCTTCATCTTCTATTTTAAAGTTATTTCATTACACCTACGTTATTAAAAATGAAATGAACTGGAGATTGTAAATAGTGTCCTGTAAATCATAAAAACATCAAACCAAAAACGCTTACCAACTTGGCTTGATCGGTATGATGAGAGTAGGGTGTAATGTCTGAAGAGACACTCAGGCATATATACATATATAATGAAAGCAGATGATGATGATGATGATGATGATGATGATGATGATAATGATGACAAAGACGGTGACAGCAAAATACTTAAGCAGACGGACAGACGCAAAAGGCAGACAATTAGAATACATAGTGACAGTCTTTACGGCAAACACAAAGGCAAAGACAAAGGCGACGACTAAAGGATCAAAATGTTGAATTAACAAAAAAGAATAAAAAAAAGAAATACTAAATAAATGACAAGTGAGAAAATGAAACAAATTTTTGCATAAATGGCCACCTCTTTTATATAGCAAAGCTTGACCTTTACCAGAAGACTATGCCAGCAGACAGCCAGTCAGTTTTTGTTTAGTCAAGGATTAACTGAAAAAGTAACTAATGCGTGTAAGCCCCATAAAGAATTAACAAAAAGCGAATGTCACGAAACAGAATACGAGAAACAGCGTCAACATAGTGTGTGTACCGTTATGTATTACAATTGTATATACATAAGTTTCCCTCTCCAAATTACAAAATAATAAATTTAAAAAAAATTGAAGCGAAGATAAGAATGAGAAAATTAGTTCGTAAGAAAACTTAAGCGATTAAATAAATTTGCGATGCTCTTCTCACCTTTCTCCTGCTTTAACTAACGTTTATAATTAATTGTACAGGAGCCACATGAAATGACTGAAAACACTAACGCAACTTGCCTCTGACGATACAACACACATGCAAATAATTAAGATAAACATATTCATGAGTCATAATTTCTCATATTTCGCGTGATTTTTTTTTCAGGCCAACGAATAATCTAACAGGCCGCGGCATTTTATGAGAGTCGCAAGTTGTTCAATGTGAGCTTAAGAACACTTTTCTTTAGTTAATCTTTGAAATTAGAAACACGTTGATGTCTTCTCCTTACAGTGTTTGAATGAAGCATTTCCGTAAAATGCAAATGACATGATCAGAAAAAAGTATGGCAAGGCTTGTCTATTTGACTCGGGGCGGGTTCCCCGTTTTAGGTCTCCTAAATTGACAACAACCGTCTACTTTTATTAAAAAAATTTTAGTATTCCGTTGACAATACTGATGCACTCCTTACAGTTCAAGCTTAAGAGAGGACCATGCGGAAGCACATATGTTTATAACGAGATCAATAGGCTGCTGGCTATGAGCGCGAGAGGAATTGGTGGCTTCCAAACCGAATTATAACATATATTTAGTCTCGGACGGGAGGGGTGCTCAGCATATTAAGATCAGGTGAAATTTTATTCTTAGCGTAAAATTGTATGCGAAACATCTTCCGTGCGATATCGGGCTCTTCAAAATGAGTTTCACAAGATTTTTGTCCGGGCATCTCATATGACACCAATATATTTTCCAATGAATTTATTGAAGAGTAAGTCCGTTCCTTCATACATACAAGTAATACAAAGCAAAATCAAGGCGTGAAGTATCCCTTTCCAGTCACTATGACATCTTAGATCTTTTAAGTCCTAGTCTCAAGAAATGTTTGTTCTCAACCTCTTTCTATGCATCTAGCCACCACCTTTCGCCAACATTATCGTACCTGAGTATTTGTTTCCACTCGACTTAGGAATCTGTCTACTTTATCAACTGCACTTGACAAACGCGAATTAATGATCACACTTGACGTTTCCATCGACAACAATAAACGTCATCTCACCGCCCGTAACTTATCGTTTAAATTAAAACGAACAGCCATTTTCCGCGTGCTTGTTGCACAATTCAGATTCAGATTTAAAGTTAAAAACTAATCGTAATGCTCCTTAACCGAAAACTTTGATTAACTAAATAGGGCTTTTTGCTGCCAAAGGGTGTTAGACAAAGAAATTGTTCGAAATGAAAAGTTAATCTCTTTTTTATAGAGTTAAAAATTAGGTGCCTGCGCTCATTCCTCACTCTTGGAACGTATATAGAGGTCACTGTGACTTACTCTGTTATCCTTCCCACATTTATGCTTTATTATGTAATGTACGTACAAAATTCTTGCAGACAAGCATGAGAACACTTTTGACACAAGACTCCACTTAAACGTTGCTATATATTATAGGCTACGTAACGCCGTGTTGCTTTCGCCGCGATTACTCTTATTCGCTTCTGTTCTAAGAACAAAACTATTTTTTCATTCAAGGCAGTTTTTGGAATCTCACAGCAAAAAGAAGAAAAAAGAACAAAAGCAAAAACAAAAGAGAGCCTGGCATAAATCAGAACCGGAATTAATTCAACATTCATAGAATGTACAGGCAATAGTTGATGATAGATAATCCCACAAAAGTTTCACTATTGTGATTTAACAGCCTTGCCATACACAGCCACCCTTGTCTGAGGGACGTCAAACTTATTATTTTGTTGATTGCCTCAAATCGCTTCTAATACGCATTGCTTTCCACTTGACTGACCGATGCGCGTATTTGTCATCTTCATGACCGCAGTGCGACACTGCCACCCAACATACAAAAGTCATGAGATAATCAACTTTGAAGTCCACATCTGCGTGATTCTAGTTTCTCGTTTAACGGACTTACTAGCTATCTCTGCTTGAGCGGCGATTTCTCGCTAAGCTAGAGCGTTCATTGTCTACATTGTGTGGATTCTAATACCATTATAAATGTTTGCAAACAGAGTTCATGTTAATTCGCTCTTTCTACACTGAAACTAAACTTCACAATCATCGCTTTAGCGAATAAATTTATAAAACTTGGAAATGGTTTGTGACTTGATTGAAATAGGCATCGGAGGTTCAGTGGTAGAATGCTGGCCTGCCACGAGGGCTGCAAATCCATTATTTCATGTTCTATCTAACTTTAAGAGGAGAAGGTCACTTAAATTATACGCATACATGCATACGCATAGACATAAATGTGAAATCTCAAGTAAAAGCCTTAAGATGCATGCAGTAGGTGAAGTGTTGATTGACATACCATAGAGCAACCACTTGTGTACGCATACTACAGCTTCTCTTAATCGGACTGGTGGAGTGTGTTGTACTTCCAGTATACACCAAAAAAAACAACTCTTCTTTTTATCTACAAATATCAGTTTTCTCAGCTTTTGTTTGCAAAAATTCGATGAGAGGAGCAACTGTTTTGAAACTCTATAATTAGAGAAGCACCATCTGTTAAATTTGACGCGCTTGTTGGTATTGTGTTACAAACATTAGCTTCCAGTTGATTTCGGCTCTTAATGACGTATGCTTGTTGCGCATTTATTTATAAGATGCTGACAACGTTTGTAAAAGTTTACCCAAGCTTTTTGACAATTTCTTTCGCATTTTTGATGCAAAGTAATCATGCAAGTGGTAAAGTGGCCATTAAGCCAGCAGAAGATGTAGGCGATCTGACGGAAAAGATTAACAATTTAAATCCGGAACGCGTCGACGTACAAGGTAAAATGAAATGAATGAATAAAACTCTCTCTGTCTCTCAAGAGACATTTTGGAGACGGAGTTTGCTTTGAAACCAACGCTTACTTAGTAGATAAACGAAACAGAATCTGTTTGCTCGAATTTAAAAGGAACATAAGTCAGTCGGCAATGTTAACGCAATAAGAAACATACCTCAACTCGGAAAAGTTCTCAACAACGACGTCGACATACTCGCGGTTAATAAGAACGGGGCCATCGTGAAAGCAACACGAATAGATTGTTTCACGAATGAAAAGACTTACGGATAACAAAGCTTTTGCTTAAGTGATGCATCAACGTCCCTGGGGAATGCGGTACAAGTTCATGCTTAACGCAGTGGCCGCGGTGCAGGCAAAGGTTTCTCCTCCCATGTAGAACGAGCTCGATTAGAAGGTCAAAAATACGTGTTTGCTACGTTGTTATTGCGCCAAAGCAACGGACAATTTCCATTAATCCCTTAATCCAATGTAAACAACGCCTGCTTACGTTTGAGACCAAATTCCTATGAGGAATTAATGGTAAATTAATGCTAGAGTCGAAAGTAGAATTGAAAAAACGTTCAATTGTGTAATTGTTTGACCGAGCAACAAACATAATTAAAATTGCTTGCTACGAAAATATTGCTTATGTAATAAAAGAAGTTGTTGTGCTTCACTACTTCAAATGTTTAGTTATTTCGCTGTTCAATATGTGAACGGAGTTCTCCTTATCTTCAGCAGATTTTCGTGTGGGTGTCGGGCTTTTCGTTATATTGAAACTCATATAAATTTATGAATGCATGAATGTGTAAAAATAGCTGACCGTCCGTAGAAGGTGTTTTGCTTTCACGTTGCGCCCAGGAACGTATTTGTTGGTGCGAAGTGAAACTAAAGTTAACTTTTATTGATTAAACTCCGCTTGCACTTACAGCCTTACACGTATTGTAAGATGAAACAAGTACCAAGCCAAGCAAAGCAAATGATTGCAGGCACAGGAGCATGTTTGCATAGCCGAATCCTTATTCAAAAGAACGACAACAAAATGAAATTTCGATGGTTTATAATACGGAACGAACGCAGCCGATTTTTCCGTTTCTTGCAGGTAGTCTACGAACATTTAGTTTTTGAGTAAAGAGTAGAAAGCCGGCTTTTTTGTTTCTAATACCATATACGCCCTGATGTACTGTAGGCGTGTGCTTTGACCGATTTAGTTCATTTTCAATTCCAACCTATAACCTACCAAAACTTTAAATGATTTTGCCGAATTTAGAGCTGACATCTTAACCTTGGCGCTCGGACATACGGACACACAAACACACACACGGAAGGACGGATATTGCCAGATCAATCCATAACCTGATAGTTATCAACAATATATATACTTTATGACGTTTCCTTCTGGGTATTGAGATGGTTTTGACAAAATAAATCGCTCCTTTACTGAAGACATCCCATCTTTCTTTGGAGATGTAGGAACGAACCATGTAGATGTATAGAAGAGAACAGTAAGTTATTCGAATCGCGCAATGAGTTGAGTTTTGAATATAATTTTGAAGAGCACAACACACACAGGGAATTCGTTTTTACACAGCTACATAGTACGGTGATCTACGGTTTCGTATGCCTAATTGTCCGGCGGTACTTTGCACCGTATACATCGTAATACGACTACGAGTTAAAAATGAATCTTTGCTATTATTGCGATATTGTTGTTCCTTGGGATAAAGCGTTTGTTAATCTGAACTTGTTGGCCGTTCTATGCATATTTCTAGGTCCGCCTTGCTTACTGGATATACGAAGAGATTTCCCTGATGTGAATGAACCGCAACCATTATACCTCGTGCCAGGTACGAATCAGTTTTGGCCACCAAATGAAAGAGGTCTCTTGTTGATACCACGCGGTGCTACCATTGAACTCTATTGCTCAAAGGAATTTTCCAATGCAACGAAACAGTACACTGAAAACAATGGGATCAAGGTGCCGCAAAATTCAAGGACAGTGTGTCTACGCTGCTTGCAGGATAAAATGTTTCTGTGGCAGGGCGAGAAACATGAGCTGCGACAATTCGTTTGTACAGAGCACATACGCTACGAGGTTGAGCGTACGAATGAGCCATGCGGCATGATGCCAACGTCAGGCATGACAAACGCAGCAACGTCATTATCAGCTCGAGAGTATCGTGTTGGTTTTAGTGCAAATCATAAGGAGCGATTTCTCGAAACAATGCGCATTTGCTATGATGAGGCATTGCTGAGAACATATTACGTACAACATACATTGTCCCCGGCCATCCTTCACATGCAGAAATTTGTAAAGCGTTTGAGTTTCAGCAAGGCCGGGTATTTCGATGACCTGGACATTAACTACTTTTACAAGCGAAAAAACCAACATGAACGTGTGGCATTGCTGCTGAAGGGAGAGCACCCCGAATATCTCTTTGATAACAAATCCTTATATTTGGTTCGAGGTCATTTAGCAGCGAAAGCAGATTTTATTTATGCTACTCAGCAGCACAGTACATTTCACTACTTCAACGTGGCTCCTCAATGGCAGGTTTTCAATGCTGGTCAATGGGCCAATTTGGAATACCATGTACGCGGCTTCGTTGCCAGGTCACATCTGCACGTTGATTGTTACACAGGCACTTGGGGTATTTTGCAGCTGCCTATAGTAAGGGAGACGCAAGCAATAGAGTGGCAAGACTTTTACTTAGGAGTAGACAAGAACAATAACCAAATTCTGCCTGTCCCCAAGCTCTTCTTTCGCATAATTCTTGACAGTTCACAACCGAATCGAGGCATTGCGCTGATCGGTGTAAATAATCCGCATGCGGGCATTAGAGAAGTCGAAGAGTCTTACGTAATTTGTCGCGATATACGAGAGGAGGTACCGTGGCTGCGTTGGATGCGTAATGAAAATCTAAGAAAAGGTTATTTATACGCTTGCCGTGTTTCAGAGTTTGCAGAAGCAGTCCGACACTTGCCGCACTATTTAATGAATGTCACTGAGGTCTTACAATAAAAATCTTGGGTTAAATGTGAAACCAATTTATGCCTATCTTTGATTTTCAGTTTTTTTCTTGAAAATATCATTTGGTTGTTCAATCCGTGTTTAGGGTAGTTGTCCCCTACATTGATGATAACAAAATATTTGGAAGGAATCCTTTAACTTGTTTCTATAACTTTTTCTATTAAATTTATTCACCACATTCGTCACAACTCGTTCAACAATTTCCCCAACACCTTTTGTTACACAATCTAGACCTGTCGCGGTTCACCATTGGCGCGATTGATCCGACTGCGTAAATGCTAGTGATTACAAATAAAACCGAAACGGAAATGGAAAAGCAACAGTTGGAAAATCTTAAATATAAAAGTCTCAAAATCTGTCTCCCTTTTGAGGACTCGGAAGAGGGAATTTCGTGGATTTCGCGAATAGATAGTTAAGGTCAAAATACCCAAAAAATAAATATTAAAATAGACTCTTTGGCTTGGAATACGCTTCTTGCTTTATTGATATCCTTTTCAATAGCCATTAAGCTAAGCTAAGTAAAATCGTATGCAAAATTTCATATTTTTATATCTGGCATGTCTGAAATATGTATCGTAGGTGAGTAAGAACAGGTAACATGGTGGAAGTGTGGGGCGGAGTTGACACCTTCTGTAGAAACTGTGGTCGTCTGAAGAATGTTGCAGTGGCTACACTGCCTCGCTCTTCATCAGCAACGTCTGTG
Source organism: Glossina morsitans morsitans (assembly GCA_001077435.1). Classification (NCBI taxonomy): domain Eukaryota; kingdom Metazoa; phylum Arthropoda; class Insecta; order Diptera; family Glossinidae; genus Glossina; species Glossina morsitans. The sequence continues at coordinate 19,586 of CCAG010021036.1, forward strand.
GCCACGGGAATAATCTGAAATCACATAGTACTTCAGCGAGCACCAAGAAGGCTTCCCAAATAGCATGATCGGGGAGATATCTAGAGAAAAAACTTGGGTCGGGGGACGAGATTTATAGATTCGTCTTAAAAACATTTGAGGGATATGGCAGCCCTTGTCAAACCAAGAAGCAGAGAAATAGAGGATGCAGAGGAGTGGTAAGAATTGTTAATTGGTTTTCTGACCTGACGAACGATGGGGAGATTTTGGATTACTTTAAGGAATGAAAACAAGAATTTAAAAATCTTCTTTCTTACTTGACTTGTTGCAGTACGTAAAGCCGTAAGTAAAATTTCGTATTTTTGTAACTGGCAGCTTACTCGCTTGGTAAAGTCAAATCCTTTTCACATTTCCTTAAAGTTCACTTTCTTTCTTATTCCCGTCGTACACTTGCAATAACAAAGAGAAGAAACCTCGCAAAAAAATACAAGGAGTGCTTGTAATTTTTTCTCCTTTGCTGTAACAAAACCCTTTTGTTATTATATTTTCTTTGGCAACTGCATGAAAAGGCATAAGTAAAACAATTATATTCGGTGGTGAGCGAATCTTTTGTACTCATCACCGTTATCCCAAACAAGTAAGAAAATCAAATTCGATCGGGACCGAACCTTTGATATCCATCACCGTTTACTCTAAAAAAAGACAAAAGTAGTAAAAGAACAATATTCTCATGCTCTATAATAAGCAAACTTGTTTGCGAATATGTAAGCGATATCTTCATTTTTGCTAACGGGAGAATGTTTACCACAAATACTGCATAGTTGCGCAAACAGACAGATGGAATGACAAACAGGCGGACATGTGTGGGTCTATTGCAATTTTGCAACTGGCCAAGAATTTGTATACTGTATGGGGTTTTTGAAGCCTGTTTCTGCGCGTTATAAAGGTATTCAAAAAATAATTACATTTTGGTATACTATAGTATTGCGTAGACATGGTCAATTTGTTCCATTTTTGACACAAATACTGCAGGATCATCGTCCATAGAATATGCGTTCAAATTTCTGTACATTTATTTGGTTTAGTTTATGAGTAATGAGCAAAGAACCAATTTTTCCTTCCGCATTGAAAAGTAGAGGTATTCTCAGTTTATGTGAAGCTGGGGGTGTGTCCTTCGGCCGATTTGGCCCATTTACAAGTGTGCGTAGGAACTTCCAATATTTCTACCACATTTGAAAACAATAGCTTTATTTTTGCGGCAAGATAAATGTTTACAATAAGCGGACAGACGGACATGCTTAAATCGATTTAGGACTTAATGCTGATCAAGAATATATATACTTTGTGGGGTCTCTGATGCTTTCTCCTGAGCGTTGCAAACGTTTTGATAAAATGAATATACCAGTCATCCATCGGTGATGGGTGTAAAGTGGTTATACTAAAATAACATAGTTAGAAAAGAACGGCGGACAAAAAGGGATGGTAATCGCTTTTGTTGAGGAACATTTGTGTATGAGGCGGAATATTTCGTGTCCTCATTGCATGCTATAAGGCAGTAGAGGAGTATCGAGATTGGCTCAGAAGGAATCTTGTGAGACGTAGCCCGCCCCTTAGGGACGGTTCAAATCCTCTTAACCGAAAATGTGCATATTGCTCCATATAGATTTTTGCGTTCGCCTGTCAAAAGCGGCTTTTGAATATGTTTTAGGGAAAATTAGTTAGAGTGACGACTTGTAATTTTCATGTTTCATCGCGGTGATGGGCAGCGAACGTTGAGTGAAACATTCCTAGAATGTATTGAAGTAATTGGATACGTAGACGGGGCCCACACTCTCGTAAGAACGCACAAAATGAAGAACGTTTCATGAACCGAAAATGTATGCACAGACTGAATGTAAATATTTTACTCGTAAGGTCTGAAAATGATGGCACTAAGCTTTCTAGCCTTACTCAATCAAGGCAAGCTTATTTCAAAGACGGCGTTGACGGTTCGCTTGAGGCCTGGCAATTGAGTCGAACAAGTGAGGAGAGAAAAAAGAATTGCATTGAAGTAAAAGATATAAAGAATGAATGAATGAATTACGATGTATCTTGAAAATTAAAAACTTTCACTGGCTTTTACTTATATAACACATTTATTAAAATGCAAGGTTCAAGTTCACTAATCAAAGCTTTCTTAAGAAATGAAATTATGAAATTATATGAATGATATGAAATTATTTCACTTTATTTCATTACGTAATTTAATTTTTATTTACGTTTGTATGATTTTATTATTGATTATATATATAAATGTAAATTTTGTTTTTTAATTTAAGCTTCTTGCGCCACAGCGGTTGGGAACCACTTGCTCCACTGTTACTGTACGAGTATAGGTTGTTGCTTAGATCCTTGCCTTCAACTCAAGAGGTTAGGTTTACCCGAAGTATTTGCTTTGTAGCCAGGTTGATAAATGGCGCTATTGACTCAATAGTTTGTTTACATCTTATAAACTTCCATCCTTCAGCTTTCTTTTCATAAAACTTAGGCAATGCACATTCAATGAAATTAAATATTTGTTATCCAGTCTAGATTTCTTTGCAAAATTGTAAATAATGCTTATAACCTAATCTCCTTATCGGGAGTACTAGAGGAAATTATAAAAAATGTTTAGTACGGGCAGATCACAAGCTGACGCTCTTCCGATCTTATTAAGCAATTAGTTTCAGTTTCCTATTTCCAATTCATTTTCATTCGCATGTCCTGAGTGGCTCCAATCGATCCATTTTGGACGACCATTTGGTTGCGCAACAGGTTGGTAATTCTAATATTATTTCAAATGAATGCTGCACATATGCATACATAAATAAATAAGTAAAGGCGTAAACATAAAACGGCCTGTAATTAAAATTTACTCTCTCTCTCTCTCTCTCTTTCTCTCTCTCTAATATTACTTAAATTCTAAGACTGAAGTCTTCAGGCGCTAGTATCTAAGGCTATCGGCTTTATTGACAACGCTATCGCACTTGAGACTTCAATCCACCACAATTCAGCTGCTAGTCGAGACGCTTTGCCTACTTGGCTACTCAGGCGAACTCTCTCACTAATAATCTGTAATAATATTTGCAAAAACAAGTTTCACAAATTTATTAAACGCTCGGTAATTAAATATAAATTATTTTGTCTTTGAATACGCTTTACCGTATTAAAATATGTTCTCGTTCTTAATCCGAAAACTTAGATTTGTGTAATCAAGCATATAATGTGGCAGTCCTTCATTCATTTTCTTATT
>CCAG010021038.1:0-10275 GCA_001077435.1 Glossina morsitans morsitans
CGGAAATCCTCTCGTACGCACACGACGACAATCTCTTTATTTACCAAATAATCCCAATATGGAAATAAGTTCTTCAACTGCTGGTGGCAGCAAGAAAAAGCGCAAAACTTTATCGGTTTTTAATATCGATGAATTTAATCCATCGCAATCATTTATAGAGAGCTTGGAATTGCGTAGACAACAAGACGACGTCAAATTATCCAGTAAACCTAAACGTCTGTCAAAGAGCTTTTCTGGCGCTGGCGATTCATTTGAAAACAGCGCGGTTGATATGGACGTACGCCATTTCTATAAGGACTCGAATTTAGCTTTAGACGACAGCCAATCTAAAGAAATTTGCTTGAAAATCGTCGAAGAAGGGAAATCTCCAAATGGTACCGAAAAACCAAGAACTGATGATGAGAGCAATGATAGTGAAGAATCGCTTGAACCAGCTACGATACAAACAAAACTTACACATCAGGTGAGGAAGCTATAGTTTATTTTATTTATTGGACAACTACCTTGGATATTTTAAGGAGATCGTCCATTTTTAATTTGAATCATTTTGATACTCATATGCATCGAACATGGAAAATCAATGCTTTCAATTTTTGGTTCAGCGCATATATTTTGTTCTGTAAATTTCTAAAGGAAAAGAGATTATTCTTTGTATAATAATACGAACGAAAAGGTATAATAAAAAAATCTTTGCTTTCTTTCATTTTTCGTGTTATGCAATATATATCATACGTACCATATAAAACTATGAAGGACGAAAAATGCAGCCAAAACCAAAATGAAGGAAATTCTACCGGTTCCGCAAAACACCTTTCGGATACAAGCCTATCCAAAAATGAAAAATATGAGCGCAAAGGTAAAAGCATTGAATATGCTTTCTCTTTCTTTTTTTCTGAAATTTAAGTCGAATTAATGATTTTATGCAGAAGACGTTCAACATGCGGTTCTAAAAGCTTTGCGAGCTTCCGCTAATATTTTATTGGCTAAGAACAAGCCCAAATGTCTAGAGAAATCCGAAATGTTGACTGCAAAACGCTTACCTACAAGCATCCTTGATGCCTTAGCCCAAACTGAAGATCAGAGTAACAAAAAAAAATGTAAGTCATATATTTTACCTAAAAAAAAACCGCCGCAACCTCAACAGAATTTACATTGGCCGTCAACTTTCTTTGAAGCTCCTAAAAACGAGGTGAATGCCGAACGTTCTCCATTAAAGATACGTACGAGTGCCGGAGTATTTATAGAAGGACCGCTACAACCCGTAAAAAAGAAAAGAAAACTACCTGAAACTATAGTTCAACCGGAAACTCAGGTTACCAAAAAGAAATGTAAGTCAAATATTTTTCATATAAAAATAAAGGTTCAGTAGAAGTTTCATTCTGCTTTCTTTGAAGCAGTTGAAAAAGACGAGAATCCGAAGCATTCCTTATCAAAGGTGTATACGAGCGCAGGCATATTTATAGAAGAGCCGATAGAACCGTCAAAAGAAAAAAAGCCTAAGACTATTATGACTTCCGCTGGGCCTGTGACTGTGGAACCAATTACACCAACGAAACCTACGCATTATATTAAGGGAATTCGTTTTCGTGAAAGCCCGATAAATCCTTGGTCTATGGGATTTAAGGTTCGTCGAATATTGGCTGATGCGCAAGATGTGCCATTTGTTAGTGAGCAGGGGAAAAAACGTAAAATGCGACGCAAAATTGAAGAACCGACCAAAGTGTTACCTAAACCGCAATGGACAAGTTCCGGCTTTTTCATTGAGGAAGAGCTTCCTTTAGCGCGGCCAGTTGCTTCAATAGGGGCAACGAAATTTATGATTGCGTCCTTAAAACGTCCAGAAAAGTTGAAGAAACCAGTTTCTCTAAATTTTAAAGAAAGCGCTTTAATGCGTAGCGATATTAAAAGGACCCCGGCCCGTGAAATAATGCAACGGAAAGAGCGCATTGAAATGCAGAAAAAATATTAAATATTTTTTACAAATGAAATTTAAAACGTTCCATCAACAATTTCAAATTTTTCATATATCATTGTATTTCCTTAACAAACACAAGACCGCGTGTATCATTGAATTTTTCTTTATCTTTAAAATGATTTGAAATTATTATAATTTTTGTTTCTATAAAATTGCAAAAAGCAAATTTTTGAAAAAATCTCACTACCAGCTTTGATGTTAAACTATGTTAAAAAATGCCCGCAAAACTTCTGAGCTTAGGGTTTTTAACCTGAATTGCTTTAACATTTAATAAAGCAATCGGATTGCTAAAAAAAAGTTGTAATTCTTTAGAAACTTTATTATCCACAACATGTTATAATAGTGCATTTACATTTTCGCCTTTTTTTTTTTTTGAATAAAGTTTATTGGAAATTTTAGTATGAGCATAAGTTTTAAATGCATATTTCAACAAAAAGAAAAAAAAAAAAACGGTTGACTGAAGGTCTTTTATAAAAGTAGCCCGTGCTGTAAATTGACGGTTGGAATTTGTGTTTTGTTTACTTTGCAATAAGTCATTTTAAGTGTTGACTCGCTTTCATCTTTTTTTTTTTTCTTATCAAATGTCCGTCTTGTTCAAACAATTGGGAAAATAATGGTCTTCGATTTAATTAATTTCATTACTTTTATTAAATGTTAAGATGAAATATAATTTTAACAAAATTCCCACATACAAATTATAATCCTATTTAATTCGTGTCTTTGGCCCACAACATGTACCAAATCCCTAAGAGTGGCATTAATGTTGTTTTACAACGTACGGTGAGAAATGTTAATATTTCAAGCAACACTAGCAACATTTTTATTTCAATCTGTTTAGTTGTTTTTGGAGTTTGTGCCGGGTCGGGTTTGTTTGTGTTGGTCCGCGTGAAAAATAAAAAAAAAGCATTTGATTTGAATTTGTGTAGGGAAATAGAATTTTCTTCTGTTCGAATCGGTTTTGTTTTTGATTAAATGGTGCGTGCTGCGTGAAAAGTAAATTCTAAGCAATAAGTTTATTGTATACCAAAAAGGATTAGCAAAGAGAAGAAGAAAGAAGGATTGCCGTTGCCTGTGTGTATCTTGAGATTGATTTTAGAATTTTCTTTGCGCAAAATGTTCGAATTAGAGGACTATTCAGGAAGTTTTCACGAAGGTTTTCTTAATAAATACGCGGTAAGTTTTTGTTGAAATTTATATATAACATGTGGGGGTTTACTCATACGTTACTTTATTCTAATTTTGCGTTTTGACTATTATTTATTTTGCTAATATAATTAAAAGTATTACTGCAATTTGCCGCCTTTTTCCTGTTAAGAATCTGTAGGGATATTAAACAGAAAGCTTTCGAACTAAATGTTAAGTCTCTTGTGCAAATGTATGCAACGCTCTGTTCACATCAATTATTTTTTTTTTTTTTTTTTCTTTTTGAAAATAAATAGTCCGTTATTCTGGGTCTCTTTTATGTTTTCTTCGTGCTAACAAAATATGTATACACTGGCATATAACAGTGCAGACACATTATTTGCATCGTATATAAGATATGACACACACACAACACACATGGTATATGTGTGGACATTGTGAGTTTTTTTTATGTATAATTTATGTGTAAGTAGAGTTTTTATCAGCAATTTTCAACCAATGAAACCAATACCGGTATGTTGTTTAAATAAATACTTTTATGCATTGAAAAAAATATATGGCGGCGTTTGCCTGAATAAACAAACAAAGGGTTCTGGGAAAAATGTGGCAAAAAGGCACTAAAAAATTAATAAATGCACATTGTTAGCAAATGTAATTGGAATAGAAGGATCGCGAATTACATGTTCGCACATGGTTTTCAATGGAATGCGGCGAATAAAATTTTTAATTTCTCGTTTTGCACAAGACACGTTAACTCACGGAAATTCACGATGTTTTCAATAATTCTTATAAAATATTTTTCTTTTAATGAATGATTTAATTATATCGTTAAGATCATGTTTTGTTTTTAATATATGTTATATACATAAATGTTTGCAGAGGCACATGTAAGTTTATATATGTATACACATATATAAATACGTTATGTAGGCATGTGTATATATAAATATATGTACAAATGTGTATATAAATGTATATACAAATATGTATATAAATATGTGTATAAATATGTATATAGATATGTGATACATGGCGCTAATATTCTCAGTCTCTCCGAAATTGTTCTCAACAATTTGTTTTCTCTTTTGGGAATGCAAGAAAAAAACATGTTTTAGTAAGTGTATGTTTAGCAACAAAAGTCTTTAAGACATTTATTTCATTTTGTTGCTGAGTAGATCTCTTTATTTTCGATAAAACAAAGAGTGGAAAATAGTGTTGCCGTTTACTTAGTTTTTCGCATTTTTCTTTTTTTTTTTTTAAATGCAATGTCATTTTTACAACACAAGATAATTTTAAACATAGAATTAACCGACATTGTTCTTTAAAATTTCTAAGAAACTCGAAATAAGAAATTACATAGAAGAAAAGACATTTTCCTAACTTTTTCAAATATATATTCTTTTATTTCTAAGTTACACTCGTGTTATAACTTACAATATTTGTATGTATGTGGAGGTTATTCCGACAGTTTCTCTTATTTTCTCTCGTTTTCTCTCAATTCATTTATGTGTTTATTTCCTTAATTGTGAAATCTCCCTCATACCTTTTTTGAATTCCATTTATATGGATTCTGTCTGACATTGAATCAAGGTAACAAAACCATCAGCAAGCGCGGCAGACGGCGTTTGGCCTGGTAGCCTTGGCATCCCACACTATACCCCCCAGAGCATTTATGTGTGCAAGTGTTTGTGTATGTTTTGTGGTGTCTGGTCTTTGCAATCAATAGTTCATTGTGCTTACATTTATAGTAGGAAAAAACATTCATTTATTTATTTATTTATTTTTTCTTTGAAAGGGAATCTTCCAAATTCATATGCCATTTCATTCCTTGAAATGTGTCTGTGTGTAAAAAGGGGGAAATAGACTTTAGAATACTAGTTTAATTTCTTTCCTATCGCAATATGCCCCTCTTGATGTTTGCATTAATGTTTTGATTCTTCTCTTCGCCTGTGAATAGAACGAAATTTTTATAATTTTATTATTCTCCGCTATAGATGATTTGTTTTTGTTTTATTACAAATTATACAAACATATTATAAAAAGTTTTCAAATTTATGGCAGATGTTTGTTATCTGTAAGGGTTGAAGTCTTCTTGTCGGTAACGCGCCAACTGAAAAAGTTAATTTTGAAACAAATAACAACATTATAAAACTCGGGCAAGATCGGTAATTCAATACCCTACACCACTCTGCAAAAGTCAATTTTTAAGGATCAATTTTGATCATAAACTATTGAAAATTATCCCTTTCTTTTTTTCTTTTCTTGATATTTTCAATGAAACCTTAGCCTGCATATTGAACGTGAGGTGGGGTTGAAGGAACAAATCTATTTGGTTTGACAAAGTATTGCAGAAACTTTGTAATAAAAAGTTTTAGTATTCGTAGCAACCGAATGTGATCCGATTCAAACCGGTCACAGCAATTTATTATACGGTATATGTACGATTATTACTCAGCTTTTTAAAATAAGACGCTATTATATATGCGGAGTGGCCGCAATAGTGATTATATCCAATCCATCTTCAATAGAGTTCGTTCTCGGGGCTAGGAAGTTAGTGTACTACATTTCATCAAAAATAACCCAAAAATTTGCGTTTTAACATAAAAATACATGCACAGACATCAAACAAAGATGCGGACGGACAGACCGGCAAACTGAAATCGGTTAAGAAAACGATGGTAAATCCATGGCTATAATAATATAATAAAAAGTCTGTCCATCATAACTCCACTTAGCACATTCGTACCATATACGACACATAACGTACCATATACGACCAGAGGGTATAAAGAATGACGAGTAACACCCAGCAATTTTCTATCGTAAAAGATGTAGAGTTTAGGCTATTATCGCTTGCGCGCAAGAGACCACGAATAATGCTGAATTTGGATCGATTTAATTGTTCTTATTTTTTTCTTCGTAACACCCACACCTGCAAAAGTGTTATAAAAATGGATTTTTATGGATCAAGCAATAAAGCTAAAATAACGAAAAAGTTTCATTCGTTTAGATGGAATTTTTTAACATAGTTTATTGCCAACTTTTGCTCTAACTAGAATGACAATTCTCTCGTCTTATGTCTACGACATTTGAGTGTAAAACAATAACATCCATTATTACGACTTAAAGCACGAAAAGTAAACGGTACAAATCACATTTCTACGCAATGCAGCAGCAATCCACGGATACAAAATTATCGTTTTTCTTCTCGCTTTTTAGATGTACACGGGACGTCTGGTTGTGTAGAGTTGTTATGCCGTTTGTAATGACTATAGAAAAATGTGATATATATATAAATTCGTGATTATTATTATTATTATTATGTAAATTTAGCCAGAGAATAAATTCTAAGATTAAAGTCTTAAAGCACTAGCATCTAAGGCTTTCGGCTTTTATTTTTTTTTATTAATATTATTATTATTATTAAATTCGTGATTAATTTGATGATATTCTTGATATTTAATATCGACATATTCACACGTCCTTTCGACATCCGTTTGTTGTTTAGAGTATGCAGGGTAACAAAACTTGAGATGAGAATACGTAGAATATGTTAAGTTAAAGTGAGATACAAATATCGGATATAGTCGGATCTTCTAAATAATCTTTGTTATGAAAATGTAAGTGTAAGAGCTATAGCGATTTCAAAGGGAGTTATAGCGAAATCTAAGTGAGGTATAGCGAAATCAAAGGGAGGCATAGCGAATTCAAAGGGAGGCATAGCGAATTCAAAAGAATACATATGGAAATTTTTTTCCTTCAAGATTTTTACAACAATTTTTTAAAATTAAAAAACTGAAATTGAAGGAAAGAAAGAGATAAATTGAGATAAATAAATAAATAAAATAAATAAATTAACTTACTGCAAACGTATCATAGGCACATTAATTATATTGGCAGCAGCAACGGCAGCTAGTGGTACAAAGCGACCGCTTAGATGATGTAAATTCTAAAAGAAACTTTAACTCATTAGTGAATTTACAGATTCTATGCGAAAATTCTGTAGCGAAAATCTTGCGGATGCTTGCCGACGTGTTTCTGATGTATTTGGAGCATCGTGAGTTAGAATTTATTTACGGTGAACAAAGCCGTATCATAATATAATTCATTCAATATTTCCTAGTCTAAAGGCCAACTCTAGAATGGTTCGAAGCGAAGAGAACACTTTGTAATATTTATGAATTGGTTTGAGGCGTGGGGCATAAATGATTATTTCCAAGACACACTTTTCATACCGATTCATATAAGATGTCTTGATGATTCTGAACGAATCCCTCGGCCGATTTCGCAAGTGCTTCGAAAATGTTAAAGTTTGAAGTTCCGAATAAAATTGTGAAAAGGATAATCTTTTGGACAAAGCATCTTTGAGTTGGGTCCCTATATTTTTACTTTAAAAAGTGGATAAATTCGTTTCTCCGCTTTGAGTTGTGAATCCGACATAGTAGAATCGATCCTACTATATATGGTGAACTAAAATTTGGAATGTATATATAAACAAGCAAATTGACGAAGGCACGCGAAAAGCATTAAGAATGCTAATATATACCTTTCAGTCCAGGTTGTTTCCTTTAACTTACCACTGCTGAAAGCATAACGGTTCGTTAACTTTGATATCATTTGGTGTACAAGAGGATTATTTTTCCCACCGCATTATGGATCTCTGCGAGTCCTTAAAAAAATATCATTTTATTTACATATGTGTGTATGTATGACAGTGAAGTATTGAGTTTGTTTATAAATTTCCTAAATGTATTACAATATTAGACAAGTAAAGGTGAGCACATGAACTAGAGATATTTATTATTTGTGCATTATCTGGCCTACATTTGTTCTCGATAAGGTTTAGCATTATTTACTTTATGTTAAGTTTTAAGAAAGATTCAGTATATTTTCGAAATATGAAGGATATAAGAATGCAAGAACAGGTAAAGGAAGGAATATATTTGAAATATTTCAACAGAGTAACATATAAATAAATGCACATAACAGCAGCTGTTATCATCATAAGAAAAAGCGTATAAGGTCACACAAACACAGAAAAAGGCAAAAAATGAAAATGTAAACCGTAATGCATTGTATATGATTGCAATCGTTCATAACAATTTGTTAAAGGTATTCCTTCTGCAGACGAGTCCATCCATCCATCCATCCAAACACAGGAAATTAAAACAGGGGTTGAAAGCAGAATAAATGAAAAAAAAAAAAAATGTAATGAGAATGCATGCCTGCAATCCAGTAAACAGCTGGCAACAACAACATAATTTTGAGAAAAAAAATATCTGATGTTAGGTCGCTCCATAAGTAAAAAAGATTGTCTCTTCGTCTTTATTTACGTTACAAAGCGTTTGAAATTTCCGAAAAATACCCTCTAGATAGTCGATAACGAAGACATATTCTCCTGATCAATCTCATATACGAACTTTGCCTAACCACGTCCCTCTGTCAGAGGATCATTATTGTGCTGGAGCACTTAATGTCGCATATGAAACCACAAACATTTCTAATGAATAGTTGAGAGTCAAATTTTTAAAAATGTCTGATCGCTTCATACCAGCCGAAAACCTGAACATTACAATGTCCAGTAGATAATGATGGTAACGTTGATAGCAATAGTTACTAAAACTATGACACGCTTAGAATTGAAAAGTAATTTACAAACTTTGTCACATTAGTTAGTCATAGCTCACTTCAAAATGTTAGTTATTTATGTGTGAAGGATACTTTATCAGGAACTTGTCGCGAAACCCTGCAACTCTCCCTTTTTGTGAATATCGTAGTATTTTCGCCATAGATTACTGCTCGACGCTTTATTTCTGTTAATAGACAGCAGGAGAAAGAGCTATGGGTCGATTCGCACAGCGAAATAGAGATTTCCTTTCAACTAATTCCCTGGCCTTTTCGATGAGAGTGTATCTTATTACACTCCCATCCTGAATGACAAAATTCATTCTTCGTAGAAGTAAATCGGTTAACGATTGCTTATTATTTTTTTTTTCATCATAATTTGTAGTAAATTTGCTTACTGGGATGTAGCCTTTCCGTTCCAAATATTCGAACCTGCATTCATATACAAGTCTAATTGCCAAAGGTTGCATTAAAATTGCTTGCAATTTTTATTGTTTCCTTTACTTAAACTTTTAAAGTTAAAGGATCCCACATCCCTACCAAATAAAAGTGTATTGACGAAAATAATAAATTTAAAAAAGAAGAAGAAAAGTTTTGATTACTTTCTCATCAAATTTAGTGTATGCACTTTTCCACTCTCCCCAAATACTTCTTTTAAGTTAACAAAAAAAAAAAACGCTTTATTAATGGGGCGACCTAATACATGTCCATTTATGAATTTTTATTTTCATGCAGCTAAAGGAATTTCTTTCAAGTATGCTTTAGTTAGCAGGAGTTTTATTTTGCTTCATTCAGACGTTTCAGATGTTGTTGCTGCCAATAACGATGTCAGCAACGGTGGGAAATAATGTTAGTGGTTCTCCTTTACATGTATTCAAGATAACGAGACAATAAGACGATTATTTTGTTATACATTTTAAGATTTTTGTTTCCAATGTTTTCAAAACACAAACACATTTACATCCTGTTGCAGTTCCGTTGGTTATTTATCGCTTTCAATTTCTCTACTCGCTCCGTTTGTAATTGTATGATAGGTCGATCAAAAAAAAGTTGTTATTTACTACCTTGGAAAACGAAAAAAACTCATGGAGAAAAAAGATTAAAATCCATCTGTCCCACTTTAAGAAATCGACATCAATAAGGTCGATAATAGGAGGTCTCTTAGGTCCACATAGAAAGAGGTCGTGTTTACTCTACAGCGGTTTCCCTAAGAGCTACAATTAACTAGTTGCGTGTCGGCTCCTTTAGCAGACTTTGTTTACTTTTGTTATGTCCTGAAATAAAACCAGGCGCATATAAAGTTCTTTTACCTAGAAAGTTCTTTACCTAGAAAGTGTCAAATTGACCTCTAGATGTACCTGGAAAGTGTCAAATTGAGATTTTGTACATCTTTATAGATGAAAAAACTTCTATATGTTTTTATGACCGGACATTGATAAACGAGAGGGGAGGGGTGGGGGGGGGGGGGGGGGGCCCCGCCCCCACCGCGGTGGGGGCGCGGTTTAGCTACGGGGAGCACGATGGGGGGCGGG
>CCAG010021039.1:0-35498 GCA_001077435.1 Glossina morsitans morsitans
CATTGCTGCTGACCCGCTCTTCCGATCTGAACTTCAGCACTAGCGATGAGGACGTGCATTAGCTAAGCGGAAGACGCATTGTGGGAGCATATTCCCTGATGACGTGCATGCTCAGTGAAAGATGACTTTTTGTTAGCAAACAAGGCGACATACACTACATCGGAACTGCTGACCCCTGTAGTAGTAATAAGTAAAAAACGGTACAAAGGATATTTACAAAGTTTAATATTTTTTAATTTACTACACATAACATACGTAGCGGTGCAATGTAATAATCATCGATATCGAAGACTCATTAACACGTGAAAAGATGCTGAATACAGAAAATTCGTCCCAACACAAATACGCGGGTTTGTTATTTGTCTCAATTGAAAAATGGACGTACGGACGAAACGTTGTTCTAACCAAATTCATTTGAAATCTTATGTTCGTTAAAAACATGTAGGTTGTGAGAAGCAATTTCTTTTGCGTATATTTCTGTTTGTCGCACGTAAGATAAAATGGCCGATTGGTTGTAAGTTTCTAAAAAATTCTCGCCAATGCCTACTTGTTAGTTCTGCTCAACGTACGTACACAACGTAACATTTTATTGAAATTTACTTTGAGGATTTTTGCATAAAAAAGAACTTTTTTTTTTTCAAAAGGAAAATAAACGTAAAAATCGGGACATTGACTGCATCTTGAGTATACTTGGAGTCCTCAAAGAATGTTTAATAAATATTTACGAATAATCTTAACATCATTGTATGGTGTTTTTATAATTTATTCTGGGAAAATCTTCTCGAAAATCGTACTTAAAAGTAAAATAAATTTCCCATAAAAACACCATTTTACACTCATTGTGCAAAAGAAAAACGAACGAGTGAACAGCATTCAAACAGCAAGACAGAAAAATTGGGCAATCAACCATTTAATCCGTTCATCCAACGAACCAAACTTCTGCCCTTCATACAAAAAGAAAAAAATAATTTCATGGCTGGCAGTCAAACAAAGCAGTAGTCGTCGACTAAGCAAATCGAACAACAAACTTTACAGTATGTAAGCAGCATGTTCTATCTACATATATATATGTATATGTATATATATATAGGCAAAAGGCACATACATGCCGTGCGAATGCACGTACTTTGAATAGTACTTTGAAAATACATACGGAGTGGAGTGGAACAGCTACCACCACCGTCAACATTGATGTTTTGGCATCAACTGTACCCACTGCTGTTGTTGAACTCTTTTAGTATTAGTCGTCTAAAATGTTTCCTGAAAAAAAAAATGTATCTGGTGTTATCGGTGTAGCAGCTACATACAGCTGTTGTTGTTATTGTTGTGCAATTCCTTTTTCCCAGCACCTTTTCGGACACACACGATAGACACGCACACTGTTGTTTCTACAGTAGTGTGGTGAATTGTAAGTATGAAGAGTAAACTTGGGAGCATAAATCTTAACATAAGTAAATGAAGAGCGAAAGAGAAATCTTTCCAATATCAAGCAGTTAGCTCGAAATACACATAGGTAGAGAAAAATTTTAAATTTCGAAAAATCTTATTTTTCTCCTATGCAAAGAGACTTTTATTATATTCATGTGTACATGTGTGAAAAATGTATTTTGCAATTCATTGTGCTATTAGCAGCTGCAGAGCTGCAGAGCTGTATAGAGCAATTATTTAACAGTATTTATATGTAAGCATTTTTGTTGCTTGGGTTGCTTCACTGTAATATGCAATGGAACAAACAATGTTAATAGACTTTTTGTTCTTAAATACAAATGTTAAAGACAGCGAGAGTGCGAGTACGCAAATGCATGAATATATATACATATATATATATATATATATATATATATATACTCCGCTATCTACCTACATATACGTGTGCATCATATGATATAATATATTTTATATAGGTTTACACTTCCCTATGTATATAACATATTTATATGATATTCTGATGTGCGCTATGTAGAAAACAAAATCCAAGAACATTTATAAGTAACATGTGGTTTCTTTGTTTATTTTGAATTTTTGTCTACGCGACAGCAAAGGCACAATAGCGGGTTTTTTAACGGGGGTGATATGAGATTTCTTATTAACGACACATTGCGCCCGCATTTTAAACATCAAAATCATTCGTTCTGCACTAGTAGTGTTGTTTCAGTAATGTTGTCAATTTTATTAATAAACTAGATATACGGCTCAACAACATTTTAAAAATTGTTCAAATTTTTTATTGAAATGATCGCTCTAACGTCATAGTTTTTTGTGTCTTCACAGACGTCCTGCCTTGCTCGCTTTCCACACGCAATATCTGTGTGACCAGTAACACAATAAAATGTTCCAAGTGATGAAAATATCGGTGCCTTTCAGGCAAGAGTCGCGAAATGTTGAAGATTTCTCGTTTCAAAGTTGTTCTCAACGATTAGGATTGTCTGTCAGTTTAAGTCTTCAATCCGCTGATTTTGGATTGTAACAAGTCGCAAATGATAACGAGGGTTTTTTTAAGAAAATCACCTTTCCAGAGAGAGATCATTTTTATGTCGAACGGATTCAAGCAACAATAAAAGCCAATCCGCAAATTGTTATTCACAAAACACACATTCTTGTGCATCCACGAGTCCTTATTCCTTGGGAGATGGAAATGATTCCATATAGATTGATTATTATGTATTTTTTACGGATTGTGAATTTGACTATGCCATCTGTGGTGTACAATACAGCATACAATCGATCAATTATGTGATGCGTTTGATGGCACAATAATTTCGGAAAATTCCGTTATCGAATGGCCTTCAAGGAGTCGTGTATTTCGTGTATTTAATTCCTGTGAACTATTTGCTGGGAGGATATTTGATGTCGTTGGCTGGTATGCGCCATTGGCTGAAATTAAGCTGAATTTGACCGAAGGATTACACGAAAATTGGCTTGCCCGGATTCTCGTTGCCTGAAGAGGTGCCGTACTGTATGGTCAGTCATTTCAATGATGTAAACTTGTGACCTTGTATTCTAGAAATTCATTGATATAATAATAATAGAAAATCGTTGTTGTGCCTTTTTCATATGTTTTCCCGGTTTTTTGTTTTCTCAAAGAAATTCTATCACGCTTATTGAAGCCCCTGTATAAATTCTAAAGAGAGCGAGAGCTTGCGTACTCGTAGTTGAGTGCAAATGCATATATGCCGATACGAACCCCTATATATATGTATGTGCATCTATGGATTGCATGTATATTTGGTGTGCCATGAAAACGAAATCGCAGAACACTCACAACTAACATGTGGTTTCTTTGTTTGTTTTGAATCGAAGACGAAATATAACAAACTCAGTTGGTTTAATGTTTACCAAAAAAAAAAAAAAGCACTACGTGTACATACTTTGATATGAAAAGTATTCCTAACAAAGCGGATTCCCGCCACTTAGATTCAAATTATTTGCTCGTTAAAGACGCTTACTTACTTACTGCCTGCCTGTGTCTCTTCATTATTTTGTTTTAATTTCTTCTTGTTATTTATTATCCCAGGCTTATTTCGATTAGTTTGTTCTAACTTTTTTTTTTTAATTCTATGATTTTATTAATTAATTTTGCTAATTGAATTAAAGCTTCTTCAGTTTAAATAAGAAAGCAATGTACTCCCCATTCACGGCAGGCACGACTTTGACGTTGAATTTCTCTTCATCAAATATACTCCCAAACAAATAATGCTCTCTATAACGAATATGAAAAAGTCAGTCACGCCCAGAATGATTGGCTCTTCTATACACTCCTTGCTTGAATGGACGTCGGAATAATTTGTGCGAAATGTTTGACAGGCTTGACAATCGCTTGAACACCTAACCTTCAACTGTCGGAAATTAGAAAAGATCATTTCACTTACATAAATATAATATAATATCCCAAGGAAAGAGCTTTCTTGAAATAGCTTTTCTTAGTGATCTAAAAATTGTCATGATTTTTTTTTGCAATTTTTTTTTGCAACATTTTTACTTTGAATCTTTGTTTTTA
The DNA here is from genome assembly GCA_001077435.1 of Glossina morsitans morsitans. Lineage (NCBI taxonomy): Eukaryota > Metazoa > Arthropoda > Insecta > Diptera > Glossinidae > Glossina > Glossina morsitans. Next base: position 3,998 of record CCAG010021039.1, read on the forward strand.
TGATGACAATCTGCTTTCTTAATTTCTTTTTGCTTTTATCACTGGTTTTGAATTCTTTTCTAATCAGACGAAGTTTGCAATTCTCTGCTGTTGTCGGCTTACAATCGATGATTGTACAATCAAACATATAGCGTTTTCCTCAAGAAAATACGAGGATCACACTCTTACTCTTCACATTAAAGCAAAGTTTACCTTTATGTTTGACGTCGTTTTAAATCCCATAACTAGCTGATCTAATTCAAAAAACGTCAACGTTGAAAAAGAAAAAAAAAGAAAGCTTTAACGAATTCGATGATTTTATTTACAACTGCCATTTTTGTTTTTATTTTATTTTTAGGATTCATCGGGTCCAACATTGGACTTTTACATATCAGATTCTTTACAAGATATGCTCGATGTTGATATACGTACTGAAATAGCTAACGTTGTAAATAGTAGAACGGAGTATGATGGTTGTAGTGATGGTTTGTCGTCCTCATTTGATCATGTCACCGACAGCTGTTATAGCAGCAATCACTTGAAAGAATCTTCATCGTTTAGTGAAAGTTCTGCCCATATGCCCTCATCGTCAACAGCAGCTACATTTGGTTTTACGACCTCAACCAATTCGTCAGCGTTCTGGTTTGGTTCGAGTAGTGATTTTTACGCCGATGTTGGAGCTTGCGTCAATCCCATATCCGTAATGCCATTAATTTCGTCGTCGTTGCCTCATATGACTACCAAAATTGGCACCAACGCGAATGGTCTACATCAAAATACGCCCCCTCCGTCCTCACCAAGCACCAATGATGCCAAATCGCATTTAACATTCTCACCAGCTCAGATGAAAATAAAAGTGAATTCGTTACGCAACGAACAGTTGACATCCCATATACCCAAGCAAATCGTTGCTATATCATCCACAGTGACATCAGCAACTACTGCTCCAGCTACGCTAGCCACAAATACGGTATTGCAACGTAAAAATACAAATGCCGTGGAGGCCGTCAAAAAAGATTTAAGTGGAGAAATGCGTAAATTACCGGATACTGGCATTTATAAAGCCGTGCCGTGCAGTTCGGCCTCGCACGTTAGCACCAATAATGTTAGTAATGACAGTGCATCGACAAGTACTATTAAATTGGGCCCGGGCATAGGTAGTTTATCGTTCGCCAATAACCTCACATTCAATAAAATAAAACAGGATTCAACTCAAAAAGCATCACAGTCTACAGGTGCTGTCGCTGCTAATGGTTCCATTGTACTAAAACGCGAAAGAGATTCATCTAGTCCTTTGCACCACGCTACTTTGAGCAGTCCGACCACCGTTAGCCAACATGTGGCCAAATTGCTTTCCCGCCAAGGAATCCAATCTTCCGCGGGCTTCACACCAAAATCAATTGCTTCTAACGCACATACAGCATTTATGCAACAGCATCTTAGCGTTAGCTCTGCGACGAGTTCGGCTGGTGATGTTAGTAAAACCACTAATTTCACGACAACAATTAGTGGCGGCATTGGTACCTTCAGCAATGGTTTAACTACTCAGAATACTAGCTCTACTGCATTGTCTTCTTGCTCCAATATTGCCAATGGCATGACTGTGAAATCTCTACAACAAAAAATTAAAGCCGCACCCATCGAATCCGAATATCCAAAGCCCGCCTATTCGTATTCTTGCTTAATAGCTATGGCTCTCAAAAATTCGCGACGCGGTTCTTTGCCTGTTTCGGAGATTTACAGTTTCATGTGCGAACATTTTCCATATTTTAAGACTGCACCCAGCGGCTGGAAGAACAGTGTCCGTCACAATCTTTCGTTGAACAAATGCTTTGAGAAAATCGAAAAACCTTTAACCAACGGTTATCAACGCAAAGGTTGCTTATGGGCCATGAATCCGGAACGTATCACAAAAATGGATGAAGAGGTACAAAAATGGTCGCGAAAAGATCCCATGGCTATTCGCAATGCTATGGTTTGCCCGGATAATTTGGAGGCACTGGAACGTGGTGAAATGAAACATGGCAGCACTGGCGACTCCGATGGCGAGCTGGATAGCCAATCGGAAATAGAGGAGACTTCAGATTTAGAAGAACAAGAATTGGACGAGACATTAGTAGATAACATGCTTATCGAAGATGAGATGGAAGATGAAGAAGGAGTTAATAGCAACTCGTTGATATCGAGTAACATTGTTATGATGAGTACAAGCGATTTGATCCAGCAGGATAATTTTAATAATGAAAATCGTAGCGATGCGACTAAATCCACCGCGACAAGTTATACCTCCGAACCAGAAACCATTATAATGACAAATACAACGACAATGTCCGGCAAGATTAATAATCAAGCGATGACTACGAATACAAACGTAACGCACAATTTTGATAATGAGGTAAATCAGAATTTCTATAAGCAAGCGGGAGATTTGAAAAACGAAAAGGTTGTTCTTATATTTACAGGTGGAAGATATATACGATACCATAGACATTGAAGATGATAAAGATGATGCACGTCTGACCCTCAATCAATCAGATATAATCGAATTAAATCCGGCTGATTACAATACTAATGTAAGTCACGATGAAAATCATCAGTCTCCGAAACGGGCTCGTGTTAGTTACACAATTGCTGCGGTAAGTGATAAGCAATCTCAATCATCGCAACAACAAACGCAACAAACAGCAACAGCAACAGCAACAGCAGCAGCAGCAACAACAACAACAACAACACCAACAGACTATACAGTTACAGAACGTAAAAAAAATCATTAAAGTACAAAATGCGCACGATTTGCAACATTTGCAACAGCAACTTCAACAGCAGCAAATTATTGTGCAAAAAACCCTCACTAATGGATTGTTAGCCCCAACGCAACAGCAACAACAGCAGTTGTCTGCAACCATATCCACTAACCGGCGCAAAATGCAATTAGTCAATCGCATCATTTAGAGCGATAAGAAGAGCAATAATTTTGTAAAGTTGTTGAACAAATTTTTCATTGCTAGAGCCGATGAACAAAGTTGTTGAATTTGTGTTGCTCTTACAACATCTGTATCTGTGTATCATAATAATATCATCTGAATCGTGCTCTCTCTCTCTCTCTCTCTCTCTCTTTCTCTCTCTCTCTAAAAACTCTAAAAAATCACTGACGGTTTCTTTCTTCCTCTTCGACCAGCGAAAAGAGGAGGTAAATTTAAACAATTTCCATTATATTTACAAAATACGCTTAATTTCGTTTTTCCGAGTTTCCCTTTTAGTTCGTACTTTATGTTTTTTCCTATTTCATATATATTTCCTTTGACGCAATTACTAAAAAATTGAAAATTTCGCTGTTTTCACGAAGCAGAAATTTTTGGGCGAGGTGATCGCCTTTATAGCTTTCAACAAAAAGTAATATTAGTTAATAAGATTTGAAATTTGAAATTGATTCGATAATTCAAGAATTCTACGAAAAAAGAATTCAAACATTTTCCTCACTTAAAAGCAGTTGATACGAATTGCTTGCTTGATATCGATCATCAATCGAACATCTTTTGTACATACTTTTTTTTGAAAGAGATGCTTAAGCAAAAAAATGCAAATATATATGTGAGCTACAGGACACACAATGGCCCGATGAGAGATCGAAACGTATTTCGAGTTCGGAACTCATTTAAATCATCTCTCGTTTAATGCGCGAAATGAAAAAGTATACAATTTACGGCATTTGTAAATTTCAAACTTTTCCCTGTGCGTATACCTATGTAAAATTTCACTTTATGACTAAATTTTAGTTTACGTGAAACGTTTGTATTGAATTAACTGATCAATTTATTGGAAAAGTGCGTCTGTTTCTTCAACAACAAACCTTTTAATATTAATATTTGTCGTCCAATTCCGTTTGATGATAACATGTTAAGTAAGCCTCAGCAAAACGGTTGCGCTCTTCTTTACCTTTACTTTTTCCTCCTAATAAGTTGCTTATGATGGAAAGACAAGAGCAGATATAATGAAGTTCTCCTTTATTTCTGAAGTGGAACGTGTTTAAGAAAAATGGAAAATATCTGGGGTAACTTTACTTACTTCAAGCATATCCACTATAAAAAGCTATAGATTAGGCATCTTTTATTTTATTTTCTAAAGACACTTTCAGAATTCGGGACAGACAAATATTTTTTTTCTGCTTCGAATAAAGTAAAAAAAAAAAAAAAAAACAATTACTAATTACAAGGCATTTATTACTATCAACCCTTTAAATTATCGATTCTATTGAAATGTCGAAGAAGATAAACACTTTTTGATACATTTTATTTGCTCGACATATTCTTAACTCCCTTTAAAGCATTCGAATAAAAAGTGATGTCCACGTTATTCCTTGCATTCACACGTTTCTTAGATCCCTTCATAAATATCGAAATAAAATGTTTTTATTAATTCTTGTTGTTCGCAATAAAGGACAACAATAGATTATCCATAATGCATTATTCTCGAATGCAGATCAAATCTTTGCAATCTCAAATCTCAAATGGGTAATAAGTTCCTGGTTTCTTGTTGTCTCTTTGTTTCTAACATAAATATCAATTAGTTATAGAACACGCGTTTATTCCTTCCAATAAATTCCCGATTACATTGTTCATTGTTCAGTGTCTCGGACAAAATTATCAAATAGTTATAAATTATTTTTTATTCCTTACTTTTTTTAAATCTTTCTAAGCCCCTTCCAAGTATCGAATGGATAAAACACTTTTTTTATTTATTCCTATATAAGGAAGTTAATATTTATAGATATATTATTCGTTTTTCATTACTTTTCAATTTTCCTAAGAATTTTCAAAATCACGAATGGCTTACATGGACTATTTCTTAATTAATTCTTTATGTTTTAGATGAAGAGTTCAAATAGCTACAGCTAAGTCTTTATTAACTCCTCTCATATATATCGAATGTCTAAAATATTTTTGTTTATTCTTATTATTCCTACGTAGTAACTAAGGGAACTAACTAATAGTAGGTACAGATTACCTGTAAGAATACATTACTCTTAAATTTTCACAAGCATTTTCAAAATCTCGAATGGATAATAAATGCCTGATTCTTTGTTTGTGTTCCTAATGTAGACATCAACTAGTTGTAGATTGTTTATTACTCCTCAACTTTTAAATTCTTCTCAAGTCGATAAAGAATATTCTGATTTCTCCTATCCGACGCAACGAAGGCATTATTTTTTAAATTTTATAAATATTTTTCTTTATTCATTTTTTGTGTTGTTGTTCGCAGTGTGGACAATGTCATCGTGGCTGGTAAAACTTAAATGCGAGCTTCAGTTATTGCTCTTTGATCCATCTATCATATGTGATAATATAATGAAACGACTTTTCCGCGCACATCTGCTTCTTTTTTTTTTTAATGTTTTCAAATCGATCCGTTTTAGTTTAAAAAGCTAAAAAAACCACTTGTGGTTTTTTACTAAATGAAAATAATTTTCCAAAACATTGAACTTTTCATTATTCTATCATAGTATTATTTGTGTTCTTTTTCAAACAATTTGTGGTATTTCAATATAAATTCTGTTTCAAATTTTGAATTGGAACTTCCATTGCATTTGGAATATTTTAAAGCAAGCCTTTTCCATATAATTACCTCTTTCATGATTAAAACTGAAATTGTATGTTTTTTTTTTTTTTTTAATTTCTAATAGCAGCAACGCTATTTAATAGAAAATATTTAAATGGAAATGTAAATGTTTTGAGCATAATTTATTATTATTATTATTTATTGATTATTATTTTTTCCCCCCTATTAAAATCACAACTTCACTTATAAATGCTGAAATAGCAGTTCCCCTGCAATTGCTCTGCAATTTAAAATGCATAAATTTTCCTTTGTTCGCTAAAGCGTTTAAATATTTTTAAATATTTCTGGGGGGAACTTTTGTTTTTTTATTACTTTAGTTACTATTATAAATAGTTTTCTTTCCTCTCATGAATGGCACGTCAAAAAAGCAAGACTAAAATAATAATAATTTAAATGTTTAACACATAATAATAAAATAAAATATAACGTGAAGTTGTATTAAGTTTTCGATTGAATTACTTTAATTTTCCTCGTAATACAAATTTTTAAAAAAGGAAATTAAATTGTGAACCATTTTCATTATTATTTTCATCGACCTAAACGTGCGTGTCATCAGAGTAAGAGTGAAGAAAAGTTCATAAATTTTTTATTTAAGGTTTCCTCACATTATTTTTTTTATAGAAAACGAGAAAATACTAAAAATTAATAAAAACAATTTTGAGCAACAAACAACACAGTACAAAACATGCATATGTTTAACAATAATAAGCATAGTAATAAAAATTTTTCTTTAAAGGACTGTTATGATTATTATTAGAATTTTTTTTTTTATTTTTATTTCTATTTTTTTTTTTGACCATTTTGACGAAGAGAAATATATTCATTTAAAAGAAGTTTTTGCTGACGGGTGCGGTGTTTGGTCTTTTGTTTTTTTACTTAAAGTCACATTAAAAGCAATCCATAAATGTTATAAGAATGGGATGTATGCGCGTGTACGATATTTCTGTAATAATTGTTAGTTCATAAATATTAGTGTGTATAATAGTAATAATGATAATATTAATAATAACAATATTAATAATAATAATTAATTTTTTTACCTATAATACATGTACTTTTATGTTCATGTATTTTGTAATAAAAACATGTATAAATTATAAAAAATAAATTTGTAATATAATATAAAAAACTAAATAAATAAAAAAAGAAAAAAAGGACAGGAAAGTCACAAAACAACTTGTTTTCCACGTTTAAAATTGATCTATAAATAAAAAGCATAAAATATAAAGGAGACGGAACAACAAATGAATTTGAACGAGTGCGGATATTGCTATCCATTGACGATGAAGAATTCACTTCGGCCAAAGCAATGCCCTGTTGCTTTTTCGCTTGAAGAAGTATTTTGTTGATATCTGGCCCACGCCCTCTTATGGTGATTTCTATAGAATTTGCACTAATCCTGATGATTAAGATGCAATTTGTATTCCAATTGCGGCAGAAGGGTATGTAAAAAAGCCGATATATCATTTAGTTCATAGCTTAAGTCACAGATTTTATTTATTTTTATTTCAGATGTGATCTCTAAATAGTTAATCAGAAAAATCCGGCCGAAGTGCCTTTTAAGAAGCGTACAGTTGCATACCAACTTTCTATAATGAATCGGCATGGTATAGCCTCCCAGCGTTCTACTTATATTGGCATCGTGGATAATATTTAATTTACGGCCTGGGGAGGTTGGTGGTGTTTTTGCGACACTAGAGTCAATTCTTATTTTGCTTTACTAAAATGTTATTTTATCTTCATTATAGTGTTACATAAAAACTGGGACAATTAATTAAAAAGGGGGAACACTATCCGCTGTTAAAGAGGTGATGCTTGCTCAAAAAAAAAGAAGGTTATGTAAATGTTACTTTAATTAGCTCATTAGTAAAAACTGGGACAATTAATTAAAAAGGGGGAACACTATCCGCTGTTAAAGAGGTGATGCTTGCTCAAAAAAAAAGAAGGTTATGTAAATGTTACTTTAATTAGCTCATTAGTAAAAATCGTTTTAAATAACATCTCTTTAAAATTTCATTCTGTTGCAGATTTCTGAAAAAATTCTCCATTAAATTCGGCAAAGTGGTGCTCATGAATCTTGTTATATTGTCTGCAGATAAGTTCATAAGAAAACTGATTTATGCTGATAATAATTTGCAAGAGAAAACGTAGCAGTTATTATTAACTTTCTTGTTGTACGAGTGAATTACATTGTTTCATCCAAGAATCTATTTATTGCAAAATGAGCAATACGACATGATAATGATGTAAGAAACGAATGTCGCTAAACTAAAGTGGTTTCTGCATTCTGCCCTTAGCCGACAGAGTGAAAGTATCTTTGCCGTTATTAATTGTAGATTTTCATATATAAAAATTCTAAGAAATATTCGAATGAACTTCTTTGCTTTGTAAGTAAAATAAGCTTAGGATATTTCATCATGAAACAACGGCTGAACCATTTTTAAAGTGTGGAGGAAAAGTTGTAGATCCTTATTATGATACCTTCATGTTTGCAAGAGAAGTTCACTTTCGCACAAAAAAGTGACATAAAAATGTAAGGGCTAACATCGTCCAAAATCGAAAAAAATTGAATTTTCATTTTTTGCCAAAAACGTAAGAGGTCATAAATTCTAAATCGAAAATTAAATATTCGTGTTCTACGAAAAATCTAAGGGGTAACATATCGTCCTAAACGGAAAAACCAAAAATTTCTGTCTTTTGCCAAAAAACAAGGGACGGAGTTTACGTCGTCCTAAATTGAAACAACAAAAATTTTTTGCTTTTTATTAGAAGGGGGTGATTATTTCCAAACTTTGTTTTGGTTACCAGTTCGTTTGCTCGAATTACATGGAGCTCTTAAACTCGCACTGTGTCAAATTTCGTCAACACGGAAATAGACAGACAAGTTAATCCTCGTCTAAAAAATTTGGTGCCTTTTATTCCCTACGAATAGTTTTTATCTTCTGCTCTATGCATTATTCCATGAAAACATTTCTTAAATTTTAATGTTAATAAATTTAATTTATTTTAAAGGTAATTCTACTAAAATCACTTGCAATTGTTCTTAAATTATTTTAAAAGCTTTCTTATCAATACTTTTATATATCAAATATTTTTTCTTAAAAATACCACCTTGTTCAAAGGGTGTGACTTAGATTTTCTACCTTCATCCCGTTCTTATCTCAGGAAAGTGGTTTGAAAAAAAATTTATGGTGCACTGGTCGACAATTTCTGACGTGACTTCATACAATCACTTAAACTTGTGTTTTCTTAAAATGGATTGCAAGAAGTGGGATTGGTTTCATTAGAATCAAACAATGTGCTTCATCACGTCTTGACTATATTGTTCGGTATGAGACGCTTCTTCTCATTTAGCGAACAAAGTTTGCAAATTGAATCTATACTACAACTACGTCAAATGTGAACTCATGTAGATAAAATGGAAAACAAATATTTATTCACTTAAATTAATTTTTTGTCTTAATTTAAGTTTTTTTTTAGTAAATATATTTAATTACATTTATATCACATAAAAATACGTTATATTCAAAAAAGTACTAATAAAACGATGCATTTTTTGTTGTTTCGCTGTTTCGTAATGCGTTTGCAACCAAGCAAAGTAAGTACGTATATACATATACTTTTAAAACGTATTTAGCATTGTTCACTGTTTATTGTTCTCTATAATAATTCCGTCCCTTTTCTGCACACACGTTCTACAATCTTTTGTACAAAAGCTTTCTTAATATGATCGTACAGATTTTGTGCTTTTGCTTACAAATATGTCCAACTCCTTAGCGTACAAATGGCAAAGTTGCATAGATTATGATCAAAATATTGTTTTGTATAATAGTTTCGCCTCTGTTCTGCGTACATGTTCTATTACAGCTTTTGGATAAAAGTTCTCAAAAGTTACGTATGTTAGTTTTGTCTCTGTTTTGCGTACTATTGCAGCTTTTGTGCAAAAGTTGTAATAAGTTGCGTATGGTAGTTTCGTCTCTGTTTTGTATACATGAACAAAAGTTTTTAAAAACATATTGTTTATGCATTATTAGATGATGTATAATTCTTAATTGAATTGTAAAAATACAGACATAAGACAATGCATTTCTATCATAATATCAAGAGCATCTCTTCGCTGCGTTATAGCGTAGAGTAGCGTAGAGAGGCTTGCTCGCTCCCGTCGCTTATGCGCTCCCGTCGCTCCTAATCACTTTTTAGGTGTTCCCTTTCCCTCGCTTTTCCATTGTTCTTTATTTTAAAACTTTTTTTTTGGAAATTTTTTTTTTTGGTAAAATTTTTTTTTGGAAATTTTTTTTTTTGATGTTTTTTTAAAAAATTTTTTATGAAATTATTTTGGAAAACTTTTTCGAATTATTTTGGAAAATTGTTTTTGAAAATTGTTTTTGAATTTTTTTGGGAAATTTTTGATGAAAATTTTTTGTAAAATTTTTTTTTGAGGTTTGGGATTTTTTTGTTGGGATCATTTTGTATATAAACATTTTTCAAATGTTGACACATTCTATCAAAAATGTGAAAACAGCCACTTTTGATGCAGTTTATTGGCGTTCCTAGGGGTCCTAGGGCCCCGGGACTGGGTCCATTCGATTCCTTGGATGGCCCCCTACGCGTTGCAAGTGGAGCCATGCCCCTAAGGGGCGTAATACAGCTGCTAGAGTGCATTAAAGTTGCAGTTTTCGCCAAAAGCATGCATATGCCTAGCATTTTTTGGGCAACATTATGTTGGTAAACACGTTGTCTATACACATTATGATGTGTACACACATGTATGTATGTATATACATGTCGACTTTTGTTTACATTGTCTACGTATGACGTCATTGTCTACACACATTGTCTACGTCATTGTCTACGTACGTAGACAAACGTCGACTTTTATTTACGTATTGTCTACGTATGTCGACTTTTGTTGTAGACAATGTGTAGACTTTTTGTTTACGTCAAGTAGACTTTTGTCTACATGTAATACTTACCCAGGCTTGCTTGCAAACGAATTACCAACCAAATTTATTTTTAATTTGTATTTTATTAAGAAAAGTTGTCGTTTTATTGTTATTACTTTTTTGATTATAATAAATACATTTTTATACGATATAAATATAAATAAAAACTTAAATTAAAAAAAAATAAAAATTTGTTTTCCATTTTCTGTAGATGATGAATAAGTTCAGCATCATATAATTGACGAAATCGTGATTTCATCTTCTTCGATTTAGGACTGTGTTACGTTTTTGGCGAAAAACAAAAATTTTGATTTTTTGTGGACAATATTCCAGACGTCTACAAAAGCTATATACGTGGGTATTGTTTTTGCAAATTATGCTTATCGTTATACTTGCGTTGTTTCCATGCAAATAAGTTACGAACCAATTTTGTCTATTTTTATTTGGGTTTTTATTAAGAGTAAATAGTTTATTATATATAACGTTAACTTTCTTATTATAATACTTTTTTATGATATAATATAAGTAAATATGTCTAGTAAAATAAAAACATAATAATTATCAAAAATGAACCATGCGCATGGACACTACCTTTTCTATGCGCCAATTGATTCCGTTGTTGTATATTATGTACATATTCTCTGAGCCACATAAATGATACCTAAGGAATAGTTAAGTTACAAATGCATCTAATCAAGTATAGAAAAAAAAAAAAAAGAAGCGGATTCGATGCATACAGAGGAGGCTTTTTCTAGACTAATTCGATTGGAAAAATAAAGATCCTTCCGCGATTAAGTCAGGCTCATTGTGAAGATAAAGAAGGTTTAACGTAATGCCGGCGCATAACTCGTTTCATTATCATTCACTCATGGATAAGTACTTCACTGTTTTATAAATTAATAGTTAGTTTTAATTAATTCATTTAATGTATTAGCAAATGTTTAGTATGTTTAGTTCAACTTAATTAGAGTAGAAACGAAATTCAATTTTTTTGTTTTTTTTGTTTTGTTTTTTTAATAAATTGAGCTTTTTGTTCCACGTAAAAAGGTATTATTAGTTGAGCAATGATGGTAATGAGATTTCTAGGACTAGGATGCAAAACTAAATTTAGCTTACAATAAATACATGAGACAAGACACAAAATACGAATACACACATACGTACGTATACTAGTTATTTCTGATAAATTTAAAACAAACTTATTGTTTACGTGTGGGTTATGTTACATACAATATTTTAGGAAGATGACATAATTGTATGGCGAAATACAGAGAGAGAGAGATGACTTTAGCATGCATTTGCTATTTAGATATATGTTTTAAATATGTTTTTCATTTATATAATTTACGTTTATGTTAAATATTTTCTTTGGTTTTTTCTATTTAATTGCATTTGTGTTACTTTGTTTTTTATATTTGCACAAGAAAGGCATATTTATATACGCATTTACAAATATGCATATTAAGTAAGCAGTTGCACTTGTCTATTATAATATAAATCTTACGAGTTTATTTTTGCCCCTTTTTGAAACCGTATTAAACTGTTTTGTTCTTCTTTCAAAAAACAATTATTCACGAAACGTATATAAGATTGACAAGTATTTTATTTATCCTTTACCAAATTTTAAACAAATGCTACATATACACATAGATATATAGATGGGGAATAACGCTAATGTAAACGAATTTTATATACAATCCAATATATATATATATATATATATACATATATACATATATATACATATATACTTTTACATGTAATTAATTTAGACAAGTGTTTCGTTTAAATGTTGAAATGCTTGAAGGTTTCGTTGATTATCATCATCAAGCATTCCATACTGTGTTTGGACGGCTTAACACTATAGTTTTCATAATGGCATTTTATACATAATTATAAGAACTTATGAAAATTAATTACAGTTAAAAACACAATTTTTCTAATAAAACATTTACAAGAAGCATGCATCAATCCGTCTTTGCATTGGCTTTTCAGTCGAAGTTCGCGAAAGCTTAATTTAAGTTCTTTGACCTCAATTCGGAAAGATATTCGACAAATATGTCACGAAATTTATCCCAGAGATGTTACCGTAAAACGTGTAGAATATTTCTCATTCGTGTTTCACACGTTTTGAAGCTTGTTCTGAACTCACATTGCTTGATGTGATGAATTCTAATTGATATTCGAAATCAAAGTCAACGTCTTTTTTCTGTAAAAACAAGCAAAATTATTGTAGTCGAGTAAGGCCAAGGCCGCCCATTCAACATCCTATAACATATTCGCGTATAGACACTTGATAATATATCAAAAACCCTACCTCGCGATCATACAAAAGCGTACTCTTCGTAAAGTCCTACATGCGTACTCTTACGTGCTCCTAAACTGTCCTGCCTAATTTTTATGTCAATCGATTAATTTACATGAAAATTATGAAAAATTATCTTTGTCTCGAAAGTCTTAGTTTTTGTTAGAAAGGTTTTTTTTTTATAGGAAAGGATTCGATTAATAGGCTCTTCTGTTTCACATTTGGTGAAATATTATTGCTTGGCGATTTCCGTTGGGATTGAAAATTGCAATTTTGGTTTCATGAAACGATTTTTCCATACAAGGCTCTATATGAAGACTGGACGGAAAAATGGTCTGATTCAATCCATATGCAATAGGATTCGCTTTTGGGACGGTGTGCGTCAATATATCTCAAAAATTGTGACCCATAGGTTGCACACAAAGAGGCAGACAGATTAACATACAAACTCAACTCGATTCGGAAAACGATTCCGATGATGAAATCGTTGCATCTGTTACATGAAAACGGATACTACTAAGTAAACGTGCCTACGTGTGATACGTTTATGTTAAAAAGTCATATGAAAAAGAAGAAAAGTTACTTACAACTCGATCGCAAATTACTGCTATAGCGGTTTTCTGTTGTTCTTCAGCTATCTTATGCTCTACCAAATAAAACATGTATTCATCGTACAGCAAACGTATTAAATGAAAACTACCAAAACTTGACGCCGATCTAAGCGTAAGGTCCCGTATCACCATCGAACTGTAGAAACTCCATTTCAGTAAGAATTGTCGAGCCGCTTTGGCGTAGTTTGGTTTGCCATGATATTCTTGTAAAGTTGAATCCACAACTAGCTGCAACCAGGATGCCCACTGCTCTAAAGAACTCTGTTGTTGCAGAGCGGCTTTAAAATCATTTTCTAAACGTTGAACAACTGTCGGTTCACATTGGCAAACCCAGGCTGCTTGCTCCTGCAATACAATTGAAGAGCAGAAAACGAAAAAATAACAAAAACCCATTACGGAAATCGCGTTTAATTTACACTCCACCTGAACGTTATGAAAGTCAACTCGATTCAAATCGCTTAGCATTTGAGCAATTTGCGTACTATTCTGCAATACAGCACGCGCAGCTTGAGCCAAATGATTGAGCGAAGTGTAACGACGTAATGTTTGGCAAAAAGCCGATACAGCGGTGGACTTAATTTGGATCATTCGCTCCGGTACACCTAACATGCACTCGCACAACCAAATTTCCATATTCTTGGCAAAATTGCGTATGGCCTGTGTCAAGGCGTTCGGTATCGAACGTAAAACATCGGGTATAATAACATCAACCATATTCTGATAGAATTGATAGTCCACCTAATAGAGGAAGAGAGGAAGGTAGAAGAAAGAAAATGCAATCAGTGCATTCATCTTTTCGATTATTTTATGTGTGTCTACATACTTCTCGTACAAATTTTTGCACACCTGCGCAATGGCACAAAAGATATAATTTAGTTTTACTCAAATATTTCTCTTCCCCACACTCATCGAGACTGCTGCCATTGTCTGAGGTATCACGCCAAAAGTCACGCCACAAAAACTCAATTGTGTGAAATTCTAGATTGAGAATAGCGTCTAAAAAATTTTCGCAATGCTCGCGATACATCGAGCGAAATATATCCGCATCTTCTGCTGTCAATTCGCTCCCGAAACTATTTCCCAAATCGATCACTGGAAGAGATGGCACTGCTCCGCTACCGTCACCTAAAAACTGAACATTGCGCGCACACTTTTCGATATTATTTTTCCACATCACGTTTTATTTTAATAGAATCCGTACCTGAACACAAGCTTCATACGTTTCGGGTTTAAGGATATGTTTTCGGGATGTCTTATTGGTATGGCTCCCACCCATGCCAATATTTCCAGTATTGCTGGCACCATGAATACTGCATGTTATGTTAGAATTGCTGACACCCGCACTTAGGGACGCATTACCCGTGCTATTGGAAGATCCTGAGCCGTGCATTGTGAAGGAAGTCTTCTCTTCTGTTATTTGATTTAAGATTGAGTCCGGCTTAATCCGAATACCGTAGTAGTGGTATTTGGAATTGCCGCGTGTGCCCAAACGTCTTGTTCGTAGACCAGAGAATACTGAACGTATTAGTTTGCCAAAACTTGCAGCGTTCACCGGCTCCAACTTGCTCTCGTTGCAATGCTGGATGTAATGATTATAAAGGGTTGAACGTGGTAAACTGACACCGTCTGCAGTCTCGTAGTTACGTGATAGCCATTTTATCTTAAATTTAAATAAAATGAAGAAATTAAACGCTATTCTCTATTACTGCAACTACTTTACCGTAGCTGTGGCGATTTTATTTGTATTCCCTAAATGGTTTTCATTTTCTGATTTTATATCAGCTCCTCCACCAACACTATTGCTATTGCTAGCGCTAACACTGCCGCCACCCAATGAATTCGTTGTCGTCGTTGACGTAGGTGTTTGCGGTGCGCCTTGTGCTTCATGCAGATAAGCCACCTCCTAGAATCGTATCAACGCAATAATCGAAAATGTTGTATGGCAGTTGTGTGTATTATTTTATTCTACTTACGGTCAAACTGTGCGGAGAATCACGACTATGCGATTGTGACGACGAATTCAGCAGTAAACTCTCATCAACTGGTACCAAATAAGGCAAAGCACTTGGTGTATGAGCAGTGGGCGTATTCAAGGAAGCCGTCGATGCATAGTTACCTGCAGTCGTCGTTGTATAGTAAGACTGACCGTTGCTTTGATAATCACCTACCGGACAAAAGGGATAGGTCCTATTATGAAATCGAAAAAAAGAAAAGTAAGAGGAAATTTTGAAACATTCCATCAGAGATATATATATGTTTATTTTTACTTACATTTGTGTTTGACTAGAATTGCTGTGATACAGTTCGGTATCTACATATTGCACTTGATAGTTTTGACCTGCATCTTGGGCGGAAACTGAAATGAGAAAGTAATCAAATTGATTGAAAATCCGAGTTTTCTTCTTTTTCTTTTTCAACTGATGATGATACGGACGGCGAAAAGGACATAAGCGCACATTTATTGAAGCGCTCGAGAGAGTAATAGTTTCTATGCGCGCACTTGGCGTTAGGATAACGGAATATCTGAATATTTCCGTCGCGTGACCGGACATTCTTATTAAAGCGTGCAAAAGACAGCTTTCGCCCAAGTTAGACGTCAGTAGATTGAAAATTTCTTTGTCCATGGGCGAATTATTCAAGCAGTCAGTCATTGTATCTTTTATGAAATCGTTTTACAAATGTCTTATCAAGTGTTCAACGTGAGCAAATTTTGCAGAGGTCTGCTAACAAAATCACAACTGCAGAAGGATCTGGAACAGCGCTGTACCTACGCAATCGATAAGAACTTCTGTCTGTTACGGTAAATATCATTTTAAAAGCTTTCTATAACATGACGGACATCACCACTTTACACCAAAAATTCGAAACAAAATATATATATATATTCCCTGCCATGATTTGAAGGAGGATTCACGCACAAGAGTTCGAGTTCTTCGAAACTTCCGAGAGACTTAATTATATGCTTGTGATTTGTTCCGTAAAAAAATTCGAATTCAAAATTTTAGTGTTAGTAGTTCGGTACGACAATGACCTGATGGCAATGAAAAGTAAAGGCAAGACTGCAATTATTTTCCCCCCACGTTTTGTAAATGATTTCTTAACAAAAACCGAGTTGGCTTGACTTCAAGTGAAAATAGTGTAGCACAAATGTCTCGAAATGGTCGATCCATGCTGGCCTCAAGAACTCCTCCTTAAGGTTTAAAGCCTTGATCCGATTGACATGGGTACGATTAGTCCAGCAAATACAGCCAAGCATTGTGGAGAAACAAATCTGTCAACAATTACTTTAAAGTTCAGTCAGTTTATCCTCCAAAGAATACTTCTCTGTCCCTCTTGGATAAGGTTAACCAAAACAAAATTTTCATCTTTCAGGTAGCATTCGATATACCATACACATGTGCCGACGGAAAAAAAAGGTTCGTGAACGACTTCTTTGCAATGAGTCAAGACGACGGCATTGCACATAGAACGATAAAAAAAAGGAGACTAATTCAAAATCTTAGATCATGATGGATACAAATGAAAAAATATGCGATAAATGAATCCTTATAGCATATCGCAACATCGCGTCGCCCGTTGCTTATTAAGAATACAACAGTAATTGCTGCATGTACATACCACCGCAATAGGACAAATTATTTTGACGACGATACATGGCTGTTGATGCGGTCGTTGATGGATTGGGCGATGCGGAAGAAGAGGACGGTGAAGGTGAGCAAGCAATAGCAGCGGTACACGTTGACGTATAATTAGCAGCTGTAGCTACAAATGTTTGATGATGATGATGATGGTGATGATGGTGATGCAAATGATGGGCGATTGCGTGATGTTGGTTTACCGACGGAGGTGTTGACTGATAAGAAGAAGCTGAGAAATTCTGATATTGATTAAGAGAATGTTGCGATTGTTGCTGTTGTGTCGACGGATGAGTCAATTGTTGATAGTGATATTGCTGATGATGATGGCGATTAGAATGATGACAATTAGCCGTTGTATGGATTTTGCAGTGACACTTATCCAAGAGATGATTAAAACTTGTACCACAATTTAGTTGCTGCAAGTGATGATGTAGTTGCTGCTGTTGCTCCAACGTTAGTCGTGAATGCATTCGTTTCGATTTTGTTTTAACAAAAGACATGCAATGCGATTCCTATCTACGCAACACCTCCTTGATATAACCAAAATTTTTTAAAACAAACTATGGATTACATCAAAAACGTGGTTTCCTAGAGGAAAACCTTTACTTTTTAGATAGTGCTTTTTAATTGATAAAACTCAATTCCAAGGGAGGCGCAAAACGGTGTCCAGTTTCAATGAAATTACGCATCATATATGTCATATATATATGTATATATATATATATAAGCGAGTGTAAGCAATACTCGTAACTGCACTAGCACGTAGTATTCAATTTAACACAACAAGTGGCGACCGAAAAATTAATCAACACCGATATCGACCGCCAAACAGATACAAAAAACAAACCGAGTAACTAAACGACCGTAAAACGACTGTCCGATCAACGATAGCCCAAGAATGTAACAGCGACATGTAAATAGATATTAGTTCCTTGTAATTAATTGACAGCGTGTCCTCGCAATACCGATAGTGATGTGATAATATTGGCGGCGCCAAGTCAACAAATAAAAGTGAAAGTAACCGGAAGCTGAGTTGCTTTGCTAGCCGTCATCCGCATAGAGTTGTAGCCATGGAAAGCGTTACATTGGCGTCGATTGAAGAAGAGTACTTAACTGACTTGACAACGGCCAGTAGGTAAGAAATTTGATGCACATCAACGAACTAACGGAGGAATTACGACTGAATTAAATATTAATAGTTATCCTAGTAATATGCCTTCCGTTCGCTGACAACGAACACACATCTGAGACGCGACGGCGTTGTCGACGCAACGCAAGATATATGCGTTGTTATGAATTGTGCGAATCCGTAGCCGTGTCAACGTCAACATCAACATCGTCACCACCACTGCCACCACCACTCATGCATAATCCATCTACCATTGAATAAGAGTTACAACCCACTAAAGTTTTCATGTTTTTGAAAAATCCCAAGGCTTACCTTTACCTGTTTACTCTATAGGCATTATTAACCTCCCCCTTCTTCATCTACTTAAAAACATAAGATGTAGGAACATAACTAAAAATTTCTGTATAAGTACACACACACACACACACACACACACACGAACACACGATGGTGGTAATCAATTCTAGTGATGACATACATAACTAATCACCTGAATCCAACGACCAACAAGGAAATAGCAAACTTGGTATTAGCCTAAAGGTTCGACTTTGTTCAAGTGTCATTACCGTTATAAAGCCGGATTTATTATGTGCCACCATTTTTGATTTTCTTTTTAAAGCGCCCAACCACCTGTGTCTGTCAGTAACCAAATAAACATCACCACCGCCAGCAACTACGCATTTTTATTTTCCGTTTGCATCCGTTTTGCAAATCCAAGTGACTGAACGCGTAGATATCGTTACAGATACATACACACATATATATATATATATATATATATATATATATATATATACGCCATAACAACAATAGCCTGCAACTAAGCAACCAATCGTCAGGGATGCTGTGCACAGAAGCACCTCCCCTTCTGAAAAGTGAGTTCGCACAAAACGGATGTGAAGATAGCGGGTGTTTTTTGGGATTTGCCAACGTTACCATTACAACTATTGTTATTTTCTTTTTCACTCTGATGCTTTACCCCGACGACAAACAAGTGTTTGTCTTTATGTTACTCAGTTCATTTTCATCCCCATGAAATATTGCGACCACGCTTCTATGCATCTCGTGTGCGTTTACATTTTTGGGGAAAAGCTGTTTTATATAATATCGTGCAAAGTTTTGCTTTTTTTTCGTTTTCCTTTTCGTTTTCTTTTTTCTTTTCATTCAATTCGAAATTATGACGGACGTCACGACGCAGCAGTGCGTATTGTGTTATTAATTGACTTTAAAACGATACAAGCGGCACTACTTGCACATGCATACGTACATGTGTGTGGGTCAGTTCACCTTCACTTGGGTTTTTTTTTATCGTGTTTTTTGTTTGTTTGTTTGTTTCAACTGACAATCTTTTGATTGTATGTGTAAATTCCAAAAATTATTCACATGGAATGTGAACATGAAATTCTTCGTTTATTGAATATTTTTATTATGTTATTACATTTTTTTAATTTTTAAACAACTTTATGCAGACAAAGTAATTAATAAATGCTTTTTTTCCTCCTGATTAAGAACTTTACGAAAACTGAAACTAAATCCATCAATAAGGAAAATCAGAATTTTTTAGAAGATTGTTTCGAAAACAATAAAATTATATACATGTGTACGTAATGGTGAATATAGATTAAAGATTTCTTTCTTTCAATTAATAATATATTTTTTAAAAATATAAAATCGTTAATAAATTCCAGATGACATGCACATATATATATATATATACAGAGAGAGAGAGAGAACGAATATAGTATATAGAGTGAGCGCCATACGGATAATATATGTATATAGCGTAGAATAGGTCGCAATACTTTTAACTAAAAGGACTTGAAAAAGACAGAAAAGATCATATTATACAGATATATACACACACATATCCACATTAGTTGTTTGCAACAATTTTCCACAGGTAAAAATGATAGACAAATGGCAAATATCGGTCTACATAACGGTTAAATTCGATGATCTTCACCTTTTTCTACCCCAAACCAAAACGTTTTCAATACAGCAACACCGAGCTATTCAGCCTATGCAGACGCTAATCATGGAACGCTCAAAATTGTATTTTCGTCATTCGTTTGATTTGCAAGAAGACTCAGCTTAAACTCTCAAATTACTCTCGAACAGCTCACCAATTGATGAATCAATTATTTCTAGACGTTTAGGTGTGATGGGAAAGATCCACAAGGAGGGCAAATGGCTACCATACGAATTGACTGCAAATGCCATTTCTAACCTCGCAGTCTCATTGCTTGCCAGACAAAAAAACAAAAAAGAAAGTGGTTTCTGTGGTGGACCGACCTACTATAGCAATCCGAAGTGCAGAAAGTCATACCTAAGTCCAGGAAAGCCGTCCGCATCGACACCTAAGCGGAATATTCATGGCCATAAAATTTCGCTGAGCCTATGATTTGAACAGCAAGGTGTAGTGTAAACCAACCCTAATGAAACTGTTGGTGTAAATGTCTACCGTTTTCAATGGAACAAGTCGAACGTCGTGGCGTACTCACCAGACACGGCGACTTTTGGTTAGTACTTGTTCAAATCGATGCCGCATGGTTTGGCTGTCACACGCTTCGGCAAAATTGTAGAAGCGCGAAAACCAATACCGTTCTTTCAACGCGGTTTCGAAAGGTTGTAGAAAATGATGGAAAATATTTTGATTAATACGCACCGTACCAATTTTCCCCAATAAATTGCCAACATTTTTGCAAGCATCTAATATATTGTGACTATTGTGACTAATAACGACAACATAGTATTAGTTAAAAAAAGTATTAGTTAAGAAGAGCGAGTATATAAACGACAATAAGTTCCGAATGTTGAGTGTGCATCTATGAGATCACGGGTAGGGCAGACAAATATTCTTAAATTATTCTATGGGAAAAACAGTAAATGGATCGATCGTAAGCTAATGATGAAAACATATCGGGTTGTTCGATTTTTCAGATTGTTTCGATTCTTCGATTCTAGCGAGTGCTTTGCTGAACGCATCGTTTTGTTTGTCCTTTTTTGATTGGAGCTTTGGAAAATGACAAGGCGTGCCAAGTCATTTATCGATTTTGGGATTTCCACTGACAAGAAAAACATTAATTTAAAGATTGTTTTAAGTTTTTTAATTCCTCAAGCCTTTGTCCGAGTACTCATGAGATATCCCTCCCGTCCCATATGGGACGGACATAAGAAACAGACCCGTATGGTTCGAATTAGGAAATTTTCATCACCAACAAATTAACAATTCGACTTTTGTGGCATTCATGAGAATCCTATATGCGATGGTATCCGAAAAAATAGAACCACGTGATCCAAATTCGGTAAGGTAGACTTCTTTGTCAATTTACTATTATCAGGCAATTTTCACGATGACATATTGGAAATTCGATCATTTTACTATATAAAGCTTCAGTTCCCTTAGGAACGGTTGTATGAGAGGGAGTTCAAAAAATTACCCCAAACGGTTCAATGTTTTACAACAATTCAGAATGCCGAAGTAGCACTACTTAGCCACTTTTGCCGAGAAATTTTGAAAATTGCAATTTTTTTTTTGGGGAGTGGTCGGAAAAGTAGAAGGATCCGAACAATTTTGAGTAGCTTTCGTCTTTTGTTCAAGGGTTCAAGGGTTTTGGGTTCAGTGCACGCCAAATTTCATCAAAATACCGTAAAAAATTGCGACTCGTGAGTTGAATGCAAAAATACATGGACAATCATCGGATGTACAGATAACAGATGGACAGACAGACTTACAATCATTTTTTTAAATCTATCGGTATAATAAAAGGTAAACCTCTCTTAAGCCCTTCCGGTCGTTACTTACGTCCACATACGGCACAAACTTAATATACCCTATATATGTGTAGGGTATAAAATTGCATTGTCAGTGGATCGGATAAATCGAATCGCTTAAAATATCAAAAAAGGAAGCTTCTCTTCTAACATATTTTGTGGCGGCCATCCATCAGAATTAAAGGTATATATGCGAGAGATTGGAACTCCCTACACCAAGATGAAAGCAAGTTAAATGAAATGGAGTTAATAATCAAAAAAGCAATGTATACAATACGAAACGGAACAAACTGTATCACGGATGCGGATAATATATCAAACGTATGGAACCGAGAGTCAGCAATTATTAATTAACACCTAGGAACTCCCCATACATTTGCTGTAATTTCCGTTGTGAACAAGTCGTACGACAAATATTATTTATACTTAAACTTCTTTATTGGCTTCGATACGAGGATTAGGTAGGTAAAGGCGCTGACCCTTTTTGTATGAAGCTAATGGCCATAAAAGCCTGTGGTAATTTGTGCATCTTACCCTGACAGATATACACCTGTTAAGAGCTCTTCGTGATTTTTTTCTTCTTTTAAAGCTCAATTTTTTTTTTTTTTAAGGTTGGTTTCCATTGTCATTAAAATCTGCAAATTTATCCGTGGGATAAATAGCAACTGCACTTACAAAGGCATTATTTCCAATAATATAAAAACATATGAATCCATCATAAATTGATGATTGTAATCGGAAAGAGTTCTTCTTCTTCTTCTTCTTGATAGGAACAATATGATTATGAGGAAATTATGAAAAAAGAACCTTACGTTAGATGTTTCAATGATATCTTGATAAGAATATTAATTTTATTTGTAATTTTTAAGGAAAGCAACGTATAGACGTTTACACGCACGTATATATAAAAATATGCGCACATATTGTCATTTACTGATGTAATATTCTCTTTATCTTTATTTGTTTACGCAAACAATTAAAAGAAGCCAAACATACGTATTCTGCAAACCATACAGGTTTAGATCAAATAGACCTTTGATGGGTAGATAGATAATAAAGCAAGCGAGAGGAGGTAATGTTTACTCTGGGGTGAATGTGATGCATTCAACAAATAAATCAAAATAACAATCTCGCTATTTTCACTGATTGATGCTTGCACCAATTTCGTTCGAATAGAGTGAAGTTCCAAGCCGAGTTCCAAACCAATTTCAATTGCACGAGCTGTAAATAGGTAGGAGCTCTTCTTGCGAGGTTATGTCGTGATTTTTGTTTTGGTTCCCTTTGATGCCACGCGACAAGTTATATCGAGCAAGAGTGTGCGCTTAGCGAATTTTTTCCCCTTACCGTTCACTTGCGTCGACTTTACGATTTTCCGTTAAGCCACGTGAAAAAATTGGTTTATGTATGTTATGAAGGTTTCTTTTAGTGAATACGAAGAAAAACACGATGCAAAGAACTTACTAGAACGCGATATAACGTTTAAACGTTGATTTCAGGGATTGAGCGATCAGTTGAAAGCGTATCGTGCACATGATTTCAAGGGAACAATGCAATAAAATGCAATACAATCGGCGAGAAATTAATTATAGGAAATTATTGAATACAAAATTCACTGAAGGATGGATGGACGCCCTTATTAAAAAAGTCTGCAAATTGCCCGTTTTGTTTTTTGTAACTGTTCACTTCTTTTCAAATTGAAAACAACTATCGAGGCGAGTCATTAAGTACCCTACACCATATCGCTTAATAAACTTGATTTTGATCTCTGATAAAGCACCAAAAATTATATTACAGCTTGGTCTACTGTAAAGGCATATTCTACATGAAAGTTTTTGTACGGGAAATGGCTCAAAATATGAGCTGTCGTGGTCCCAATTTAACTTCCTTGTCTTATTATTCGTCGTCACTCTTTGTGATAAAGCGCCACAAAGTAGACTTTGTTGTCATATAAAATTTTACTTTTCTTGAGAATTCTTGTTCGAAGTAGCCTTCGAAACATAGACTTATGCGTCCCAATTTGACACAATCACGATTTCTGTCAAATTAATATAAAGTAACAATTTTCGTGACAAAATATTGAAAATCATACTTTGTTATCTTGCTTTCCGCAGCGGCGATTATGCGGAAGGGGATTCAGAAAATCATCTAAAGGCCGTAGAGATCTCCGTCGAAACATTTCAAAAATAACGGCTTGCTTGTTCAGCGTAAATTATACGGAGATACGAACTGACAGAAGGACAAAAAAGCTTAAATCGAGTTAGAAATTGATTTCGAATCGATCGGTCTACATAAACTTCCTCTGGTCAATGCACCCTCACAAGCACCTAATTGAGTTTTTTTATTTTTATGTATTTAAATGTTGAAAGTTTTAAAACGGAATGGACACAACAACACCAAAGAACAGTTTGTCAGAAGAACAGAAATCATAAGAAGTCAGATGTATTTCTGAGAGCAATGCAATGACAAATTTTGATAAGCTAAGCAAAAAAAATTTCATTTTTATTTAATTATTTAATTATAAATATAGATGAACGATCAATACACAAATGTGTTTATGTAGCATTTCTTGAAAATTTTCATTTTTTTTTTTTTTTTTACCAGCCATTAATAATTGGACTTGATTTTCATATTGTTAAAGCTTTATTAAATGGTTCGTTGATTTAATGATTCTTAATCCTTAATAATCACAAGAGACACACACAAAGGCACTCAAACGCACATATAGCGTATTAAAAAAAAAATAAATAAAACATCTTTAGTGCTATGAAAGAAAACACAAGCGCAAAGCCTTTTGCACAGTGGATAGAACTCGAACAAAAATTACAAAAAAAAAAAAACAAAAGTAGGATAAAATAATTGATTGTGTTTCCTTCGTATCTAGAAAATCAATTTTAATATGATGTTAACGGGTCCCTAAATGCATTTTAATCCGGCGAAAAGAAACTTAAGGCAGCTAGGAGAAGCAACTTAAGCTTTGGGATTCTTATCCCGCAAATTTCCCTAGAAGAAACATAAGCCTTGAAGAATAAAAAGATGTTCCACTCATTTGAGGGCAATTAAATTTTATATTCCCTGAACAGTGACTTATATGATCGCGCAAAATTGGATAAAGAAACATCTGTCCACTGGAGATTCATCATAAAAGTTCATCTTATTAGAGATTCGAAATAGTGTAAAACTCTTGTTGTGTTAAGACTTTCTTGTATAGTACAGAGATCACTTGAATTTATAGCGGGATGGCAGTGTGTTCGCATCTCAATTGCAACGCACAACAAAAGCTAGTTTATGGTTCTCTGGATATCGAGCAAACTCGATCGCAGCTGTAATATATTACTCGACGGAAATGCGATTGTAAGAAAAATTCAGCGAATGCATAATCCGTAGCTATCCCGTTTAGACGACATTGAGACCTTTACACCCACCACCTATTTTTTAAAAAGTATAGGGATCTTGGAATTGCACGTCTTCAATCTTTAGGTCATTGGATAATATCAAGTTACTTATGCTTAAACACATGTAACTGTGATTGTCGATACATTCAGAAAAACGTGCATCTATTTTGCGGTTAAAGAACAATAGTTTGACTTAAAGAGAAGGCTTTCCCAATCTATAGTTATGTTTGTCAGTAGCTATGTAGCTGTGACTATACCCATTGTAAAGTTTGAGGTTATCTTTACTCATATCTATATTCCTGCGGCCTGGAATAGTGCGGTCAAATGTTTTGCTTTAAATTGAGAACGTATCGCAGGTTGCAAGACTTAGTTAAGAGCCTTTGCTGTTAAATTTAGCTAACACATGCCGCAACTGGTTGTATGTTGAAAATTTAGTTTGCCTTACTCATTAAACCACTAAACATAATTTAATAATAAAATAATTTGCTCATATATTGAACAATTGCACCCACTGCTTAAAGAGGAAAGGTATACAACCATAACATTATTAACTATTTGTATAAATAAAACCATATGTATGAAGGTATAAATGACAACAGCTATGTAGGAAGCATCATATTAAGACGCGACAGGAGGTTATTAGTGAAACTCGTGGCGTCATTGGTTGCTATAGTTTGTGCTGGCCGGCCCTGTTGCGTTTTACTGAAGATCTACCGTTACGTCAATGATTTTTTGTTGCTTCTTTGTTGATTTGTATATAATTTAGTGATTTCTTGTTATGTATGATGAAAGTGGTGGGTTATTGCTGTTGTTGTTGTTGTTGTTGTTAATTTCCTAATAAAATCAAGTATCATCAGTATTGTAGGCAAAGAAGCGAAGCGGCGGAAAAATTCAATAACAAATCCCTTATTATTAGAAGCGGAAAAATACAAATCGAGTGGCGGTAAAGTTTTCCCGAGTGTGCATTTAACACTCGTATGCATGAATAATAGAAGAGATAATCGAAAACAATGACTACACTAAAAAGGGCGGTAAGTATAACGAGAGACGAAGGGAGAAGAACGAACTCTAACAGCATATGCATAAACACACATTGCATTTCTATGATATCATAGCGTTTACTATCTGCTTATGTTAGTTATTGTTATCTGTTTTCAATAAGTATCTTTTATAAAGCGGTGTTTATATCAAAAACTTCATAATTATATACGTTAATGAACGGGCACATGAGTGCCGTATACCGCATTTAATATACGTGTAAACAACAGAAAAGGTAACATCAACCCTCCTCTAGCTTTAACGAATTAAATAGATACACATGTATGTATATATATATATATATATGTATAATTTATATATAACATATCACGAGACTAGTCATTAAAATTTTATAAATGTATCGATGTCATTGGGTAACCTGCATTTGTATACATGTGTGTGCGTGTGTATTGAGAACACAACGAGATTTGATTTCATTTCATCTGCGAACACGTGCCCATGCGGAGTGAATCACCAGACATTGACGATGACGATGATGAGTCTACGCTCTGGCGGACAGGTACTCATTGTCTACGCACACCCTCGCTAAATCCTTTGGTTATAAACATTTTCATTACTCTATACGGGTATCTTCCCATCAACTGACAACTAAGTACGCTTAATTGTTATGTTGTGTGTGTTGTGTTGTGTTGTATTCTCGATAATAATGCCGTATAATCTCACAATACTTTTACCTGAATGTTTTTGTTAAAGTGAGCTTATGCTGGTTTTTAAGGATGCTGGACATGAATAAAAACTAGGAATTTATTAAGATCATCATGTAGCAGGATGTTTAAATTAAACACTAACCGATTATGTAATCTAATCAATTGTTTTTGAGAGATATTATGCAGATGTCTACCGGAAAGGCTTATCAAGGTAAGAAGGATTGCAACCGATTAATTGTTATCACACAAAGAAACAACTTTTGCAGTAAATTTTTGTTGCCACAAAGTCGACATACACGCTTGCGTTACGTGATCGCCCGCCCTCAATTATTTAAATTTAATAATAATAGCGGGCTGATTATTTTAATATCTACCACGAAATATGAAAGCGGTAAAAAGAACTAATTCTTGCGGTCTCAAATGGGTGAGGAAGAAAGGTGCGTTCGCCTTGTGGCGAATATTGTTCATTCATAACCTGAAATGAACGCAAAAAAATATACATTATTTCGCTAATTGTGAATTTGTTAGCTGGAGGTTTAATACTATCTTTATGGTGAATTTATAGATAGCTTCGCTGCATATTTGTATTGCATCTTGAAAGCAAGTTAAAAAAGTTGCAGGCGCTGAAAATTTACTTTCCCAGATTTAATTTTCTATCTCATTTTTGGGAATCGTTAAGATGGTAGTAACAAAGGACAGAGGTTGGGGGCAGAGAGAAAGAGATCAAGCGAACCAGATTCTACATTGATTATCCATATATATTTCACCCGAATCTTTCATATCATTTTATATATGGGATAAAATATCTCGTATGTGTCTTAACTTTCGGAGATGAAATAAATATTATTTCTCGCAATACTTTCGGCCCTATTAGCAGTTTTCTTTTCCTTGCTTTGATTATTATATTCTTTTTGGGCTAAAGCTTAACCCTTTGATTGCGAAAGGTGTATATATACGTACTTACAAGTCTATCAATATATACGCAAAAATTCGACTTTTATTTGGCTGCAATTATTATTTTCTAAATCCGTCACTAGTCAGCGCACGATTGAGATACGAATGATGCGCTTTCGTATGGACATATTACTCTGAGATTGCGTCGCAATCAAAGCGTTAATTATTGACAATAATTTTTAAACTTCTATACTGTTTGCAATCCATTTAAATTTTTCCATGGCAATTAAGAGCTTATTTCGAAGCAATGTTTGGTCAATTTGCGATCACTACAACGATACCCTTAGCCATGCGCCCATCATAGCCCCGTATCGATCACATCAGTCAAAGGAATGCCGACTACCAGCTTGATTGACTTATTTAAAGAACAGTTCGCTAACAACGCCTTTGATCTAAGGTCTTACTCTTATTATTAGAGTACAAAAAAAATAAATTTTTCTATACTAAACATGACGTCATACATCCCGCTAAAATAAGGATCAAACAACTTTTGTTTTTTTTCGTCTGTTATTGCTTGTGCTGTGCTGGACGTTGCGTTGGACGAATCTATTCTTCGCCAATTGCTATGAAAAATCTTAATAAAACTTTCCATTATCGTTATCTCTACCTGTTTCGACAGAAATTGAAACTGAATGCTTCTCCTACATTTTGAACTTAAGTCATTTAAAATCTTGACTATTATTTATACGTTTGGCGAACAGTTCTTTGACGAAGCTTCATACTTTTTTAGTCCCGCCATCAGTCTGCATCACATGGCCTAAGACTTAATCCTGAATATAGTGGATTTTATCGAACCAATACGATACTAGTAAGTAAGGGTTGCCCAGAAAGTTAGTAAATCAAAGATAGAAGCGCTCTATTTTCAATGTTAGGTACAAAAATAAAGCTCTTTGAAAAGACTGTAACAATTTGTTGTTAATAAAGCTGACTGCAACCTATTTCATCCTACTACATATATACATATATATGTACCAATATTATATAAAGCTAACTGTTACCTATTATATGTCGATCAATATAAAATTCAGAACGTATGATATAAGAAATGCTCTTAAATAAAACAACTAAGAAAATTATATTCGGTTGTGACCGATTCTTTTATACCCATCGCCGTTATTCTAAAAAGAGAAAAAAAGTGAAAGAACTACATTTTCAAGCTCTATAATACCAAGTGGGCGAGGCTGATTTTTTTTTATTTTCAAAATAAAAGTTTTTTCTTATAGACGCGTGGGCGTCATAGGCGTGTCCTTTGAAAACATTAGCTTATCTCCAAATTCTTTTGCAAGTTAGTGGGCGAGATCTTCACTTGCGATTTTTCTGCGGACGGCAGGATGTTTTCCACAGATACTAGACACTTGGGTAGCAGGACAATTGAACGGACGGACTAGCTTAGGTTCACTCTCAATTTCAAACTGCTTAAGAATTTATATATTTTATGGGGTTCTTGAAGCTGGTTTGTGAACATTATAAAGCCATTCACACAAAAAATTAAATTATGATATACTATAAAACTAAATGGGCGTGTCCGATTTTTCCATTTTTGTAGAAATCCTACAGCATCGTCCATAGACCATCATATGGTCAAAGTTTTGTACATTTGTCTGCTAGAGCTTAGGCGTAATGAGTAAAAAACCAATTTTTTACACCTTTTGGAAAAGAGAGGTGTTCTCAGTTTACGTGGTACTGAGCGCGTGTTCAATCGGTCAAATTTGCCCGCATTCAGTATCAACTTGCTCCAGTGTTTTTGCCAAATTTGAAGTCGATAACTTCACTTTTGTGTCCAAGAGAACGTTTACAATATTACACAGACGGACAGAGTCAGAATTGCTTGATGCTAATCAAGAATAAGAATACTCTGTGAGGTCTCTGAAGCTTCCTTTTGGGCGCTTCGGCTAAATGAATATCCTCTTTATCCGTCGATAATGGATATAAATATATACCGGAGATCAATGCAGCTGTCTTTGAACATGCAACGAAGTTTCGTTTGTGAAGTCTGTGTGACTTGCCCATCGATTTCTCACCAAATAAATTAAATACATGTACTGGCTATTGTGCTTACCTGTTACGGTGATAAATTGCGGCGTTACATCTTCATCATCTACAGACGGTGCTTGCAATACCGTCACTTGCCCATTCGCTACCTGTTGTACCAGGTCGGAATCGTCTTTAATGGCAGTCAGCGTGGCAATGTTACAAGCGTTTGTATCATTGCTGGAGGCATCAGCAGCATCCATGGGCACCACCACACTAATGACCGCTACCTCTTCCTGTTGATGACTAGTTGTTAACTTTTTCTATAATGCATAATACAACCGCATGCAACTGTGTAGGAGACTAGTGGCGGCAATTTTCCCACTTACCTGTGTCATAACATCTTCGAAATTGTCTGTCGTTATGAATTCAAATTCATCTTCAGCGCCATTTGACTCTGTCGTTACTGTCAGAGCATTTGATTCCGCATCGCCTAATGTACCAACGGTAGCTCCATTCAGATCATGATTTTCATTTGCGGTTTGTGTCGTTAAAATTATCTCCGACTGTATAGGATCGGTAGTGGCCGTAATAGCTGTTACATTTTGTGCATCGCCATCGTTTACAATCGCTCCTGTTGGGGTTGTGGTAATAAAATTTCTAGGTGCGGCCAACTGTGTAGTCATAATATATTCGATTTGTGTGTGTAATACGGTTTAAATTATTTTGTTTTTAGAACTGATTTGTCTTCGATTTAATATTAAGGCAACTTGTGGCTTATTTGTTCATTTTATTGATTAATAAAAAAGTATCACATCTGTAATGAGAAAAAAAGTGAGAAAAAGTGTGAAATTAGAAAATGTATTAGAAAAACCAATTCTAAGCGATTGTCATGAAAGAATTCTTTCGATAGGTAGTTAATCAGTCCTGTTCGCTCTCTCTCTCTCCCTGTCGATGTGAAGAAGAGAAAGTAGTCTTTTGAAATTTCGTGAAATTTCGTTCTTGCCAATCTCTTATTTTTCAATATTTCAATTAATTTCTTATGCTGCTGGAATACATTCATCAAGTATCCTGCATTGCATACCTAAGGAACATTAAAGGGCGTTGCTATGTTATCTCAGGCTTATTCTCTTGGTATTCTATTTAATTTGTTATAGTTTAACCTGATTCTTCCAATTGCACGACTTTTACAGGTACATTTTTTCCCCCTTTTTCAACGCTAGCTACCTTTGAAATCGCGTAACTAAGGACGCTTAATATATATATATATATATATATATATATGTGTGTGTGTAAGGATATGCTTATATACAAAGGGCAAACGTATGTATATAGAAATATATATTATATTCATTGTGTTTGCCGTTAGTACATACACATACACATACACATATTTATCTTTACAGACCGTTGTTAAGCAACCGCAAAGTTCGTCAAATAATTCATAAATTTTAGTAAATTGCAAGTCGAAAGTCATCTTATC